>QRFB01000959.1:19977-37824 GCA_008931105.1 Oenanthe javanica | reverse complement strand
TCCCCCTCAACATGTGCAGAATCTTCAATTTCTATTTCAATCATTTCTGAATCAGAGTTTAAAGAATCAGAGATTACCTCGCCAGAGTTTAGTTGAACAGAGTTTATCTCATCAGAGTTTGGTTCAACAGAGTTTATTTTCTGCAGTTCATTCTCAAATCTCAGAGTTTCCTGTGCATCTTTATCATGTAACCCAGCTATCTTCCCTTCATCAAAGGAGACATTAATTGATTCCATGACTGTCCTTGTCCTTAAGTTGAATACTTTGAATGCCCTTGAAGAGGTTTTAGAAGTTGTTGCATATCCAATAAAAATTCCTTCATCTGCTTTAAGTTCAAACTTCTTCAATTGTTCAGGATGTGTTTTGAGAATAAAACACTTGCATCCAAAGATGTGAAAGTACTTGACATTTGGCTTTCTTCCTTTCAAAGATTCATATGGAGTCATTCCATGTTTGTTTATTAAGGAACAATTCTGAGTGATGCATGCAGTGTTCACAGCTTCTGCCCAAAAATAAGTAGGTAGTTTTGCTCCTTCTAGCATTATTCTGGAAGCTTCTATTAAAGTTCTGTTCTTTCTTTCAACAACACCATTTTGTTGAGGTCTGCCAGGTGCTGAGAATTGTTGAGTAATACCTTTTGTTGAGCAGAATTCCTCCATTGTTGAGTTCTTAAACTCTGTTCCATTGTCACTCCTTAAATTCTTTACTTTGTGAGTTGATCCATTTTCAATCATTGCAATATGATCAATGATTGTTTCTGCAGTTTCATCCTTCTTGTGCAAAAAGTACACCCAAGTAAATCTAGTGAAATCATCAACTATTACCAGAGTGTATTTCTTCTTTCCAATGGACATGATGTTAACTGGACCAAATAAGTCAAGATGCAATAGATGAAAAGGTTGATCAATAGAGTTTTCAGTTTTGCTCTTGAAAGATGTCTTCCTTTGTTTGGCCTTTTGACATGAATCACAGAGTCCATCAGGATGAAATTGAACTTTTGGAAGACCTCTAACTAGGTCCTTCTTCACTAACTCATTAATGTTTCCAAAGTTCAAGTGACACAACTTTTTGTGCCAATTCCAGCTTTCCATTGGTGATGCCTTTCCAAGTAGACAGGTTAAGGGACCATTAGAATTAACATCCAAGCTAGCTTCAAATAGGTTATTATGTCTGTGGCCAATAAGAACTACTTTTCCATTCTTCTTGCTTTTCACTTCACAATGAGTTCCATGAAATTCCACAGAGAAACCTCTGTCTGTCATTTGACTCACACTGAGCAGATTATGTTTGAGTCCTTCAACCAGAGCTACTTTTTCAATGATGACATTTCCAATCACAATGTTGCCATATCCCAGTGTTCGTCCTATGTTGCCATCTCCATAAGATACTGCTGGGCCAGCCTTCTCCTCAAACTCTGAAAGCAGGGATTTATTTCCAGTCATATGTGCAGAACATCCACTATCAATTACTAGAATGTTTTTCCTGTTTCCCTACAATCAGTAAATTCAATTTAATCAGTNTTTCCAGTCATATGTGCAGAACATCCACTATCAATCACTAGAATGTTCTTTCTGTTTCCCTGCAATCAGTAAATGCAATTTAATTAGTAGTTATGGGGACCCAAACTAGTTTGGGTCCTTTCTTTGAAAACTTGTTAACTTTTGCAGCAGAAGTTCTTTTGTCAGAGTTTGTGTTAACAGAGTTTACATGATCAGAGTTTGCATTCACAGAGTTTGTACTGTCAGAGTTTACACTCCTTTTATCAAACTTTATCACATAANGTTCTTTTGTCAGAGTTTGTGTTAACAGAGTTTACATGATCAGAGTTTGCATTCACAGATTTTGTACTGTCAGAGTTTACACTCCTTTTATCAGACTTTATCACATATATTTGCTTGACAGTATGTTTTGGAGAATTACTTATTCGAGGCTGTGGTTTGTAAGAATTGTAATACAAATTATGATAATCTTTGCATGTATAAATAGAATTCCATAAACTACCACAGTGAAAACAGAGATTATATCTTGTTTGTTTTCTAGCCTCAAAACTAAGTCTTTCAGGTTCTTTCTTTTTCTTTTGTTTANGGTTTGTAAGAATTGTAATACAAATTATGATAATCTTTGCATGTATAAATGGTATGCCATAAACTACCACAATGAAAACAGGGATTGTTTCTTGTTTGTTTTCTAGCCTCAAACCTAGGTCTTTCAGGTTCTTTCTTTTTCTTGTGTTTGCAATCAATAGCAAGGTGATTAGAATTACCACAAGTAAAACAGGTTTTCCTAGGAGCATCAGGGATATTCATGTAGTTATTCTCCTTAGTAATTCCTATTTTACCATTCCTATTTCTTTTCACCTTCTTAGATTTATTAGTGGTTGCCTTCAACTTTTCTTTAAGTTGCTTTTGGGAAAGTAACCTTACATTCACCTTTTTAGAATCTGGCACACTATTGTTTTTAGAGCACTCAGGGAGAGTTTTCTTATTATCACTAGCTCTAACAAACTTCACAGGTTCACTCAATGTTCCTTTTGTGTGTGAATTAGTGTGAATTTCTTTATCAGATTCATAACCTAGGGCAGATGTCCAATTCTTTTCAGAAAGCATTTGTTGGACCTTCTTACCAGAGTTTGTCCAAACTCTGAAGGTCTCTTTTTCCTTAGCTATCTCAGATTTCAAATATGTGACTTGTATTTCCAACTGAGTTTGCATGTGTATAGCATTCTCACAGTCTTTCTTAAAGCTAAGCATGTGTACAAGTTCAGTTTCAAGAAAGTCATTCCTAGCATTCAGAGTTTGTATTTCAGATTTTAATCTTTCATTCTCAAGAGACTGTGACTTAAAGCTAACATGCAAATTTCTAAGAAAAGACTTTAATTCATGAATATCTTCAGTATCAAAATTGAAAACAGAGTTTGGTACCTTGTCAGAGTTTAAGATGGGAGAATCAGAGTTTGCCATGAGAGCATAATTAGTTTCTTCTTCAGAGTCTGAGGAGTCCATCCAATCTTTCTTTGATGTGATGAGAGCTTTCCCAGATTCCTTGCTTCTGCACTCAGTAGCAAAATGTCCCATCTTGTTGCACTTGTAACACTTGACTTTTGATTTATCAAGAGTTTTTGATTTTCCATCTCTATCTTCTCTTTTTCTGAATCTGTCTTTCTTGTCTGACTCACTATGCTTCTTCTGATAGTTTCCTTGCTTCCTAAATTTTCTGTATTTCTTGAAGCTTTTGACAAACATAGCAAACATCTCCATCATGTCAGAGTCTGAAGAATTATCAGAGTTTACATCAGAGTTTGCCTCAAACTCTGATTCACTGCTTTCTTGGAGTACTACTTCTTTCCCTTTCCTTATTGAAGCCTTAAGCACCTTTTTTTTTGTTCTTCAATCTTGGCTTCAACATTCAAAGCAACAGATCTTGCCTTGCTACTTTTTCTGTTTCTTCTTTACTGTAACTCCAGATCATGAGTTTTCAATTTGCCATAAACTTCATCTAAGGACATCTCATCCAAATCAGCCCTGTCTCTAATCAAGGATGTCTGCAGATCCCATTCTTCTGGAAGAGCCCTCAGAAATTTGGTGTTTGAATCTTCATTGTCATATACTTTATCCACCAAAGCCAAGTTGTTCAACAGAGTTAGAAATCTGTCATAGATATCTGTGAGGGACTCATTCTGCTTAGCCTCAAAGTATTCATACTCTTGGATTAGAACAGATCTTCTATTTTTCTTTATCTCCTTGGTTCCTTGACATTGAACCTCCAGTGCATCCCAGATTTCTTTGGCAGTTTTGCAAGCTATTACCCTGTTAGACATTACAGAGTCAAGACTGTTATGCAGAATATTTCTTACCTTTGCATCTTTCAAGACTTCCTGTTTTTCTTCATTAGTCCATTCTTTCTTGTCCTTCAGGGTGTAATACTCAGGGATTTGTCTTCCTTCCACAATTGTTGAAGGCACTAGTTTGGTTGGTAGGTACTGACCTGTATGGATTCTATCTAAGTAATCAGGATCAGTTGCTTCTAAGAACATCATCATCTTCACCCTCCATGTAGGGTATTCAGCCTTCTTCAATATTGGAATTCTAATGATCTCATACTTGCTTCCAGACATGATTATTTGATCTTTTGAATTGAAATTTACTGCCTGCTCTGATACTAATTATTTCCCAGAATAATCAATCTATTACAGAAGGGGGTTGAATGTAATAGTGCCTGTAAATCGATTATGAACACAAGTATATTGAATGGAATACTGTTTTGTATTAATAATGAACTTGAATACAAAACTCTCTCAAGATATTAAGTTCTTAAGAGCTGCTAGGTTACAAGATATTGCTTTTATGAATTCGATATTTAATTATAACCTATCTCTGTGTTTATATAGACACAGCTACAAATACAATTACAAAACAGATTATGATAAGAATAGCTTTAATAAGGTAATTAGACTTGCACTTGAATTCCTTCTTACTATCCAAATCAGACTCTGATTTGTCTGTTTCCTTTTCTGATAAACTCTGGAGCTAAACTCTGTCGGTTTGATATTCTCTGATTTGAGCATTCTCTGTTAGAGTAAACTCTGATTGAGTATTCTCTGTTAGAGTAAACTCTGACCGACATCTTCCTTAAACTCTGATGTCGTCAGCATAAACTCTGTTTGGTTTTCTCTGACAATCATCAGTGTTTGCATTCCTAACAGAAGTATAACTTAATATATATTTTTCCCTGAATACAAAGCAGGTATGTACATACATATACTAAAATTTAAAGGAAAATACAATAGTAAAATTTCAAATTGAGCAAAATATAACTTTGCGTCATCATACCACGACTAAATATTTCAGTCGAAAACCTACTCTTGTAATAGTGCTCCATATATGTCTACCTAATTTCATTTCTAAAACTACGATCCAAGCTCATAAATTTTCGTTTCACCTCTTTTTTTAAAAGTAGTACTTTCAAACTTAAAATCTCTTCTATGATTTTTTTTTTGCTTTAAAATTCTTCTCAAACTTAATTTTTGAACGCCATAATGAACGGAAATATCTCAATCTACAGAATATATATTTTAAATCATAAGAAGCAAACTGCGAAAAAGGTGCATCATGAAAATGCCTTAATCACCGCTGCAAAAGCGGCTTTGAAGGGTGTCATATCCTCGTAAGAGATACTTCAAGTTACCATTTCCCATACAATGAGCCCAAAACCATAAACATCAACTTCCTGCTATACCACTTGTNATAAACATCAACCTTCCTGCTATACCACTTTCGTCTGATCATTTCTGGTGCTATCCAGGGATGAATTAATTTGTTTGAAATCTAAGAGTGTATTAAAATATCATGAAGCTAGAATTATAGAATTTAAACTCTTGATTTAATACTTACAATGGCTGTATAGTAAACACTTTTGCAGGGAATAATAAGTTTGTCTCTCATCCAAGGGTAAGTGGAATTCCTATTGAGAAGACCCCATTCATAAACAATATCCAATATGTAGTAACTATGCCTGCAACTACAAAGGTAATCCAAGATATTATGTACCACTCGTTACTGTTGTTTTTTTCATATGATGTTCTTGTAACATCNGATGTTCTTGTGACATCTTTTTCAATGATACAACTAAAAAATAGTCAACATTTATTAATTTACTTGTAAATACATTTATATATCTATAAAATTAGAAAATCAGCAAATATACAATGAGGAATAGATATGTTGATTATTACAAGAAGCTCACAACGCTGAACTTGTAAAAAAAAGATGAATCAGTGAACTTATGATTACTAAAATTAGAGGAATAAGCTCAGTGAATTATTTATAGTTGCTGGTTTTATAGTCGATGTCCATGTCAAGATTTTCATGAATACTTTCTATTGCCAACATAGGTAGACCAAAACACAGTAGAAGAACTTCTTGATACCCTAATTCAGTTCCTGCCTTGAAACCAAATATTAACTGATCATTTATTTTATATTTCCTTCAGAGTTATATGATTGAACTGCTTCTGATCGTCTCGTCACTTCTGGAACAACTTGGCGTGATGAATGTTTTATTTCATATATGATACGATGATCACCTGACAATAATATTTATAACTCTTCTGATCTCATCCCTCTAAGCGATCTATCTTCATCTATTTTATCCATTTGCTCAACCATTCTTTCTGCACATTAATAATTCATTTTTATAGCGAGCCAAAATTTGCAGAATTATTTAATTTGGACATTCTAAATATATGCAGCTAGACCAGTTATCTAATATATGTTTGTGTGCATGTAGTATAAGTTTTGTAGTTACTGCTTTGCCTCCTCATTGCTTTATGAATAAATAACATTCTTATCCTTGAAATAATTGCCCAAATCAAAGCTAGTTCACTCTACTAAATCATCTATTGACATTTCTTAATTCATTCCATTACACAAAAATCTGTATGAGATGATTGCGCGCATTGGGAGATACTCCAAAAGCATTATTAATCATATGGAAATTCCATCTTCTTAATACTAGAATATGATTAAAAAAGAGTTTATAAATTATATTGAAATTATTGAAATTAAGCAAGACAAAAATATATAACAGTAAAAACCACAAAAGTGCAACATCACAATTGAACTTTTTCATAAAATTCTTTAATAGAACCATCTTAATAATAAAATTTAATCTTATAAACTAATTTGATTATCTTGAAATTTATTTTAGGGACCATAATAAACCTTTAATATAGTTTTTCGGTTACAATAGAGTACTATATTTTGTCATATCTTGCTTTGATGGATCCAAGAAAATAAATCTTGATTTATAAGTATATTCAATTTCATGCTTGAGGTCCCTATGTATGACACCATGAGAATGAATGAATGCCATGGCCCGGAAAATATCCAGAACCACTGAGGTTATAAAAGATGTGTTATGGATTAAAAACTAGGGTATAGTTACTGCGATGTGTGTCGGAGCTTATCGAGCTTTAATGGCTGCACTTGTGTTTCGTAGCTTAATTCTGCCCTCACAAGATGCCTACGTATCTCAGTATGTGTTGAAAATCAAGCCATACGTAGTTCTAAGAATGAGGGGTTAGGCTCTTTATATAGACGTGGAGAGTCTAAGAATTAGAGTAGGTTTAGGAACCTTGATTGGTAAGGTATTTCCTAGAAGGATTCTGGATCCTTGGTAGAAGCAGTTTCCATGTGGGAATATGCTTCCCTATAATTGGACACAATTAATTAGCTGTATCTTTAGCTAATTAATCAATTACGAATTTATATAACAATTAGGGTTTCGAGCATCATTAAATGAGCCTCCCTTTTGGACCAAGCTAGTTCTAATTAATGCTACATTAATTGTGTCTTTAGGGCTTACTTTTAGCCCATATCATTTGCCCCCAACTTCTGTAAAGCGTGCAACACTTTGTAGAAGTTAAGTTCCATAGACTTTGTTGTTGAAGTCAGTCTTTGTAGCTTCCCATATTTCGCTAAGATCCTTCTTGTCTTTGTGGGTTTATTCGCAGGGAAATCTCCCTTTCTTATCTGTACCCACATGTATTTTTCTACGAATTTTCCTCTATTTATAGAGAATTTTCCATAATTTACTGGTACCCACAGGTATTTTTCTAGGAATTTTCCTCTATTTATAGAGAATTTTCCATAATTTACTAGTACCCACAGGTATTTTTCTTTAATTTCTAGGAATTTTCCACTATTTATAGAGAATTGTCCAGAATTTATTTGCCTTTTAAATCATTTTTAATGATTTTTTGGTATTTTTTCAGCA
Source organism: Oenanthe javanica (assembly GCA_008931105.1). NCBI lineage: Eukaryota > Viridiplantae > Streptophyta > Magnoliopsida > Apiales > Apiaceae > Oenanthe > Oenanthe javanica. The sequence goes on along the minus strand of QRFB01000959.1, from coordinate 30,052 downwards.
TTATTTTCGACCAGGAATCCTAGTCGAATTCGACCAGGATCCTGGTCGGTTTTAGGCTGTCACGGAATCCTGGTCGAACAGGGTTCTTGGTCGATTTTCGACCAGGATCCTGGTCGGTTTTAGGCTGTCACGGAATCCTGGTCGAACAGGGTTCCTGGTCGATTTTCGACCAGGATCCTGGTCGGTCTTAGGACGTAATGTGATTCTGATCGAATGAGACTTCTAGTCGATTTTGGTGGCCAATTTGCATCCTGGTCGAGCGGGACTCCTAGTCGATTTCGACTAGGATTCTGATCGAATTTTTCCTTAATTAGAATCCTGGTCGACAAGGGTTCCTGGTCGAATCTTGCCTTAACTGGAATCCTGGTCGACAAGGGTTCCTGGTCGAATCTTGCCTTAATTGGAATCCTGGTCGACAGGGGTTCCTGGTCGAATCTTTCCTTAATTGGAATCCCGGTCGACAGGGGTTCCTGGTCGAATATTGCCTTAATTAGAATCCTGGTCGACAGGGGTTCCTGGTCGAATATTACCTTAATTAGAATCCTGGTCGACAGGGGTTCCTGGTCAAATTTTGTAAAAGGCCCCATGAATTTGGTGATTTAATGGGCCTTGGCCCATTTTATTTTTCCACATGTTTTAGTCCACCTCGACTTTTGGGCCATAAGCCTACTAGGCCCAACTAGTTTATGGGCCTTGTTACCGTCTATAGGAAGTTCAACCGGTTGAATTACCAATTTCTTCGGCTATAAATTAGTGAAGTGAGAACTTCACTTATTACTTTCTCAGTAGAATTCTCTCTCAAAATTTCACTCTAGAGTTCTTTAGTCAAGGCGATTTCCGGCGAAGCTTTTCCGATCAACCTTCATCTTTCTTAAGTTTCAACCGTTCATCATTTGAAGATCCATGGCGAATTCCCAAGATGCTGCTCAACAAATACTCCTGGCCAGGGTGGCAAAAAGAGGCAATGTCGTCGTTGTAAATCCAGTCTTTTCTTCGCTTTCTGAACTTTTGCAAACCATGGGCTATGAGTTTCCCACGTTAGCGGAGTTAGACGCCTTTAGATTTACTAGCACCTTTACCAACCAGGTCCATTGTGATAAATTCACAAAGTTGTACAAACTCCCTCCCGGATATAAATTTGTTTTGGCCGAGCCCGGAGATCGGGCCTGTCATTGGAGGCCCAACAAGCTGTGCATTTTTAGAGACGCCCTTCTAGGTGGGCTCAGATTCCCTTTTCACGAATTCGCAGTTAGGTTACTAGCTGAAGTTAGGATAAACCCATGTCAATTGAGCCCAAACTCGTGGCGGACCCTTCTTTGCTTTATTGTTTTATGCCTTAGGAAAAATTACCCCCTTTCCGTAGCTGTTTTTAGAAGCATCTTTCAGTTTAATAATAGTCCGTCAAATATATCGGGTTGGGTCTACATAAGTCACAGGCAAGGGGTGAGCCCAATCTTTTACAATAAATCTTTGCCCGACAATAACACGGATTGGCGGAGGGACTTCTTGTATTTGAAACGGGAAGGAGGAGATTGGGCCACTCTTTTTAGGCCCAAATTTGGCAAAGTCAAGGATGGGAACGCAGGTTTGATCCAGCTAACTCCTAAGGAGAAGCTTATTATTGCTGATTTGGGCCAGGACAAGGGATCGACCCATCACAGGAAGATTTTGGAGGAGTTCTCTTTAAAGGCCGTGGGCCTTTCAAATGTTTCTGATAATGGTATTTTCTTTTCTTGACTTATTGTTTCTTTTTGACTTTTCTGAGTCCAATAATTTATTTTCTTGTTTGTTTTGCAGCTGCGGAGAACATTAACCTTCATATGGGCGTGGGTGATCAAGAAACCCACAAGATGAGGAAGGCCCGCGAGGCTCTCGACGGCCCAATTAAGGAGTCCAATCTACCTAGGTTCCTTCATCCTTGTGATAAGGCCCAAGGAAAGAGGCCTCGTGTCGATGAGGGAAACCCAGAAACGGCGGCTTGGAGGCCCAGTTGGGGCTTAAGGAGGCAAGATACCGTCGTCGGGAGTACCATGAACTCCGTCGATTGGTCGCAGAATTTCATCCCTCCTGTCGACAAGGCCAAGATTGTCCTGCAAACGGACATAGAAGAGGCCAAAACTCTGGGGGCCCAGGCTGTTGCTATGGTAAGACCTTTTTAGCCCCTCTCTTTTTATACTTGGTTGCTTTTTGATTTTCCTAGTTTCTCACTATGTCGTGCTTTTTAAACAGGTCAATACTTACTTTTAGACCATGGCTCATCAGGCCAAGACTTGGCGCTTCTCGGAGAAGGCCCAAAGGAAGGTCAAGGTCGAGGCAAAGGTGGCCATTCTCGAGAAGAAGCTGCTCGAGAAGGAGCAGGAGTTGGTGGCAGCCCACGCTGAGCTGCAAGAACTGAGGTCAGGGAAGAAGGCCATGATTGCTAAGTACATAGAGTCAGAAGAATTCTATGCTTTCATGGATAAGCATGACGACATGGTTTTCCCGGCGACTTGTGCTCAGGCCTGGGAGAAGTGCCTTGATGCCGTCTTGGTCAAGCACCCGGGTCTTTTTGGTCATGCCGACCTCCCTTGTCCTATGGGGCAGTCATTGGCCTTGACCTCCACCATCCGCGAGGATAATTCTGGTGATCTTTCGGGTGGTGAGGCTTTGGATGATTATGATAGAGACTTTGACTCCCCTGAGGCCGAGGAGGATGCTGAACAGGGCGAAGAAGGGAAGGATGCTGAGGAGGATGCCGAGGACCTTCCTTAGTTTTTACTTTTCTCTTTGTATTTATTTCCTGTATTCCTTGTATTTTCTTTCTGTTTTCTTTTTAACTTATGTAATCCCCAGACTTTGTTATAAAAGTCCTTTGTCATTTGTCCTTTTCTTTTTCGTGCCTTAGTATATTTGACAAAATACACTTCATCGAGCATAGAACAAATGGGATATTAATCGAAGTGCCAAACAGGTTTCTTATTCTTTTGTCATAAAAGAACTAATAAAAATTGCCAAACTAGGCTGAACACACAGGTTTTTGAAGATGCCATAAGACTGAAAATTTTATTAATCATGCCTTCGAGGCTAAAGTGGGCACAGCCCTTACATAATGGAAATTTTGTCTGGAGCGAAAGGCTCTTACATCCTAATGGTTTCATCGAACCTTATTTCTACTTAGTTCCTACTAAATATAAGAACTCACAGTTGAATTCTTTAAGCATAATAAACCTTCAGGTTGGAGGCATGCCAAGTCCTTGGCACCTCAACATCTTCTAGGGTTTCAAGGATGTATGATCCTCCTCCCTTAACTTGTTTTATCTTGTACGGCCCTTCCCAATTGGGGGCCAACTTGCCTTTGAGGCCTACTCCGGAAGCTTCAACTTTCCTGAGGACCAAGTCCCCTTGTCTAAAAAACCTTTCTTTAACCCTTAGGTTGTAGTAAAAAGACGACTTCTTTTGATATTCAATGATTTTTGCATGAGCTTTGTCCCTAACTTCATCTATCAGGTCTAATGCAAGCTTCATCCCTTCTTCATTTTCCTCGGGCTCAAAGGCCTTGATTCTTGGGGATACATGTGATATTTCAACTGGAACCACTGCCTCGGCTCCATAAGCCAGGAAGAATGGAGTTGCATCAGTATTAACTTTATGAGTGATTCTGTATGCCCAGAGTATTGGCAAAAGCTCATCCACCCAAGTGTTAGCAGAACGCTCGATCCTTTTCTTGAGACCATCAAGGATGATTCGATTGGCTACCTCAGCCTGCCCATTTTCTTGGGGGTGTGCAACAGAGGTGAAGCGTAGATTGATGTCATTATCAGTGCAGTATCCTTTGAATTCTTCATTGTTGAATTGTGTGCCATTGTCCGTCACCAGGATTCGTGGTATTTCATACCTACATATGATGTTTTCCCAGAAGAATTGAGCTACTTGCTTTGTGGTTATCTTGGCTAGTGGTTTAGCCTCGATCCATTTAGTGAAGTAATCGATCGCAACGATCAGGAACTTTCTCTGTCCGCTAGCTATTGGAAAGGGTCCAAGGATGTCCATTCCCCACATTGCAAAGGGGATAGGGGAATTGATGGACGTCAACATCTTAGGTGGTTGCCTGACAACCGGTGCATGCCTTTGGCACCTGTCACATCTTCTTACGTAATCTTTCGAATCTTTTATCAAGTCAGGCCAGTAAAAACCAAGGCGGGTGATTTTGTGAGCCAAAGCCCTGCCCCCCAAGTGTTGGCCACAAATTCCTTCGTGTACTTCTTTCAAAGCCTCATGAGCTTCATCTGGCCTCAGACATTTCAAGTATGGAATAATAAAAGATTTCTTATAGAGAATTCCATCAATAAGAGCGTACCTTAATGCCCTCGCAGTAAGCTTCCTGGCTTCCATGACATTGGCAAGAGTCCATCCGGATTGAAGGTGGGTTTTAATTGGATCCATCCAACAACTGCCTATGTTTATCGGGGCTACCAGCTTTGCATTAATGCAGGGGGTCTTCAAGATTTGGAAGTAAACATTTCCCATATGTTCATCCACTTCTGATGAGGCGAACTTTGATAAGGCATCGGCCTTTATATTCTCTTCTCTAGGAACATATTCCATCTGACATTCTTCAAATTGAGTCATTATGGCTTTTACTAGTCGGAGGTATTTAACCATGACTTCTTCCCTTGCTTTAAACTCCCCATTTACTTGGGATATAACCAGCTTTGAGTCTCCACAAACCTTAAGGTGTTTGGCATTTAGTGTCTTGGCCAAGCCCAGGCCTGCTATCAGAGCTTCATATTCGGCTTCGTTGTTGGTTGTTGGGAAATCAAGCTTGATAGCATACTCAATGACGAATCCTTCAAGACTTTGTAGCACCAAGCCTGCTCCACTAGATTTCGTTTTTGATGCCCCATCAAAATTGAGCACCCAATATTCTTTAGGAGTTTGTTCTCCTTCTTTTGTGTTGTTTCCTCACTATCCTGCCCCTGACTTCTTGGTCGTCGATAGTACATTCGACCACGAAGTCAGCAAGAGCTTGAGCTTTAATGGCCGTTCAAGGCTTATACTTGATGTCGAACTCTACTAGCTCAATGGCCCACTTAATCAGTCTTCCACTTGCCTTGGGGTTGTGTATGATGTTTCTCAGAGGTTGATCAGTTAATACTTCGATTTTGTGTACTTGAAAGTAAGGCCGTAACTTTCTTGAGGCCATTACCAAGGCCAGTGAAAACTTCTCAATTTTGGAGTGGTTAAGTTCCGCTCCATGCAAGACCTTGCTTACATAGTAAACTGGCTTTTGAATCTTTGCCTCTTCCTTTATAAGGACAACGCTCAGGGCCTTATCAGATACGGCCAAATACAGATTTAAGATGTCTTCGGGACTAGGCTTGGCTAACAATGGAGCTTCAGTCATATACTTCTTCAGTTCCTCGAAGGATGCCTGACTTTCTTCTGTCCATACGAAATCCTTTACTTTCTTCAACGTTTTGAAGAAGGGTAGGCATTTATCCCCAGACTTCAAGACAAACCTTCCCAGGGCCGCAACTCTTCCTGTCAATTTTTGGACATCTCTTACTGTCCTTGGGGATTCCATGTCGAATATAGCCTTGATTTTGTCAGGATTGGCCTCAATCCCCCTTTTAGAGACCATCATTCCTAGGAATTTTCCAGATCCCACACCAAAGGCGCATTTTACAAGGTTTAGCATCATATTGTGATGTCTCAGTACTTCGAAAGCCTCTTTCAGGTGCTCAATGTGATCGGCCTTATAGAGGCTTTTGACCATCATATCATCAACGTAGACCTCCATGGTTTTTCCGATGAGATGCTTGAATATTTTGTTTACTAGCCTTTGATAGGTGGCTCATGCATTCTTTAACCCAAAGGCCATAACAAGATAACAGAATACACCAAAGTCAGTGATGAAAGATACCTTGGTAACGTCATCCTCGTGCATCCTGATTTGATTGTATCCACTAAAGCCATCCATGAAGCTTAACATCTCGTGTCCCGCCGTGGCATCTATAAGTGCATTGATCCTTGGGAGAGGGAATCAATCCTTTGGACATGCATCATTCAAATCAGTGAAGTCCACGCACATCCTCCACTTTCCATTGGATTTCCTGACCATTACAGGGTTTGCGAGCCATTCGGGAAACTGAATTTCTTTGATGAATCCGGCCTCTAAGAGTTTTTCCACCTCTTGCTTTATGGCTTCTTGTCTTTCTGGAGCGAAATTTCTCTTCTTTTACTTTATAGTTTTTCATCGTGGATCCACGTTAAGCTTATGAGTGATCAGTTTGGGGTCAATTCCTGGCATATCAGCGGCTGTCCAAGAAAATAAGTCCCCGTTTTCTTGCAAGAACTTTGTTAATTTTTCTTTCATAGGCTCTTCTAATGAGACCCCAATATATGTGACTTTCTCCGGTTCTCCTGGAACTAAAGGAATTGGAACCAAGTCCTCAGCTGGTTTTCCCCTTCTTTCTTCATCTTCTCTTGAGTCCATGTCCTCTATGGGTAGGACTTGCCCCCCGACTCCATCGGGTCTCAGGGCTGCTACGTAGCAACTTCTTGCCATTCTCTGGTCTCCTTTTTCCTCCCCTACGCCGTTTCTGGTAGGGAATTTTATCTTCAAATGATAACTCAAGGCAACAGCCTTAAAAGCATGCAAACCCGTTCTTCCAAGGATTGCATTATATGTAGAAGATGCTTTGATTATCAGAAAGGTTATAATCTGTGTGATCTCTCGAGGTTCTCTCCCCATTGTCATGGGTAGTTGAATGGTCCCTTCTACTTTTGACTCCACTCTATTAAAACCATATATTGAAACATCCGAAGGGGTTAGTTAGGAATCATTGTACCCCATCTTCATAAAGGCATCGTAGAACAAGATATCAACCGATGCTCCATTGTCCACCAGGACTCTTTTTACTTCTGAATTTCCTATCAAAGGGGTTATGACAAGAGGATCATCATGGGGAAACTTTATCCCTTCTAAGTCCGAGTCATTGAAGGATATGACCACCTCCGTTCTAGCTCGTTTAGGTGTTTCACCTACGACTTGCATAACTTCTCTAGTGTATGCTTTCCTTGAGTTTCATGAATTCCCTGCGGCTGTAGGCCCTCCAAAAATCATGTTAACAACTGGTCCCCTAGGCTGGGGGTTCCTATCTCGACTATCATTGTTTCTCGCATTATTATCGCGCCTATCAGGCTTCCATCTTTAGTGAACTTAGAGAGTTTTCCCCTTCTGATAAGGAACTCGATCTCATCCTTCAGTTGTCTGCAGTCATCCGTGTAATGCCCGGTGTCTTTATGAAATCGGCAAAAGGCATTCTTGTTTCTCTTCTCAGGATCAGACTTCAGGGGCCTAGGCCATCTCAGGTCTCGATCTCTTTCAATATCCATCAGGATTTGGCTTCGAGGCGTATTCAGCCTCGCATATTCAGCGAATTTTGGTCCAAAGTTATTTTTCTTAGGAGGGGATTCTGAATCCTTATCCGTCTTGGGATACTTGTCTCGGGCATCATACTCCTGATCGCCTTTCCTTTTCTTGTTATTATTCCCTTGTGTCACCACTGATATAGTGGTTTTCTTTATGCTTTCTTCTGCCTTAATATGTTTCCCTGCTCTGTCTTGGAGAAGGAGCATGTTCTCAGGCGGATGCTTGGCCAGAGATCTCTTGAAGTAAGGATCAGTCGTTCTTTGCTGTAAGGCTATCATAGCCACTTTTTTGTCCAAGTCCGGGACTTTCAAGGCTTCCTTGGTGAAACAGTTTAAGTAGTCCATCAATGATTCGTTCTTTCCCTGCTCTAGATTCATGAGAGAAGCTAGACTTTTTTCGTGCACTCTTCCGCTTATAAACTGGCTTATGAAGGCATTGTTGAGTTCTATAAAGGACCCAATAGAGTTAGGAGGTAACTGGCTATACCAACGTTGAGCCATGCCCCCCAGGGTTTGAGAAAAAGCCCTGCACTTGACAGCATCGTTGATAGGTTATAACAACAAAGTATTCGAGAAGGTCCTTACGTGATTAGCCGAATCGCCTGCGTCATCATAAGTCTTGATGGTGGGCATCTTGAACTTACTTGAGATGTGAGCGTTCATGATCGCTTCGGTAAAGGGTGGTGTCGGATCATCAGGATCTCCAAGCGGTAGCAACTCAGTAGGATCAGCCCTTGTAGTTTCTCTCCTCCTCTCTCGAGGGGTTCCATCTAATTCTATGATGTCGGGGGCTTCACGCCTCGGGGGCGGCCTTGTGTTATGTCGATTTAAGTTTTTCTTTAGGTCTTTGAATTCGGCCTCGTAGGAAGCAATTTTCTATTCTAGTGTCCTACGGGACTGTGAACGTTGGCTTCTCATGGGTTCCTTACCAGGCCTTCTCCTCCTAGGATTAAAATCGGTGCCTTCAGAGCTTTCATCATCAGTTGAGTATGGTCCTGAGAAATCACAGACTCCTTCTCTACGCCCATAATTTTGTGGTTCCAACCCTCTAATGTATGGGGTAGGATAAGCTTGGGAGAGTCCAAGCCTAGGTTGGGTAATATTGCTACTAGGGATAACAACAGTAGATATTTATGCGTGAGGAGGAGCAATAGCAATAAAAGGAGTTTGAGTTACCTGAGATATAGGATTGGATCCATGGATGATTTCCTCGGGATTGGTAGAATGGACGATTTCACTGAACGGGCCAAGCCTTTGAGTGCTAGGACCTTGAGTTCCAGTAGGAATAGTGGTGGTGAAGGGGACCTCGGTGGTTTGAGTTTCATCGGGAGGAATCACAGCGGTCGGGTCTCCTGTGGTAGGGACGATGTCTCCATCAGCTCTTCGTGTTCTTGCCATGGTTGATGTTGTCTTCCCACAGACGGTGCCAAATGTTATGGATTAAAAACTAGGGTATAGTTACTGCGATGTGTGTCGGAGCTTATCGAGCTTTAATGGCTGCACTTGTGTTTCGTAGCTTAATTATGCCCTCACAAGATGCTTACGTATCTCAGTATGTGTTGAGAATCAAGACAGACGTAGTTCTAAGAATGAGGGGTTAGGCCCTTTATATAGACGTGGAGAGTCTAAGAATTAGAGTAGGTTTAGGAACCTTGATTGGTAAGGTATTTCCTAGAAGGATTCTGGATCCTTGGTAGAAGCAGTTTCCATGTGGGAATATGCTTTCCTGTAATTGGACACAATTAATTAGCTGTATCTTTAGCTAATTAATCAATTACGAATTTATATAACAATTAGGGTTTCGAGCCTCATTAAATGGGCCTCCCTTTTGGACCAAGCTAGGTCTAATTAATGCTACATTAATTGTGTCTTTAGGGCCTACTTTTAGCCCATATCAAGATGTAAAAAAAAGTACAATCCTTTCTTACATACTATCCTTGCAATTATTAATATATTACCTAGAATGAAGAAGAGTAGATATCAGAGATGGAAAATACTATTCTCTCAATTTTATTTATGATTGACACCCCTTTTGTTTACAGGCAAATTCCAGATTAAGACAATCCACAAACACACAATACATAAACCACATCAAAAGAAGCACTTGCGGAGTCATGTACGATGTACATTTTAATGCAGAACGAACAATGAACTAACTAAATCATCTTTTGCCACTGATTATAAGCTAATATTAAATTGGTAGTTTATGTTCACATAAACAATCTAATAGCTAGCATGACATGATACAAAAATCACTTTTTACTGATCCTCCACATCATGGGATGATATAAAGCACTAAAAAGAGCATATATAAATATTTACCTTAATGACATTTTGGCGGTGGAGATGACTCAGTAGGGTTACTTCTCTTGTGAATTGCTTCTCTAACCGAGCTTCAAGTGATCCATCGTAGATATCTTCCGGTGCCCTGATCATTTTTACAGTTCATTCTTGTATGCGTGTAAATCTTGTATGTACAAGTGGCGGGGGTTCAAGGGTAGCCAAGCCCCATAGAGGGAAATGAATTCTCAAACTATAATCTGAGAAGTATGTTTGGGGGCAGTCGTTTGGAATCAATATGAACAAACAAAATGTAGGAGAAGCTGGCGAGTCGGTAACTGACATCAAGAAGAGGTTGGGAGCGTGAGGTCAGAGGAGTTAG
>QRFB01000958.1:37365-75980 GCA_008931105.1 Oenanthe javanica | reverse complement strand
GAGATCAAATGTCCAATATCAAATTGCTACTGTTAGGTACATCAGTACATGTTAAAATTCCTTTAAAAAAATTCTTCTATTTGTCGAAGATTAATACGATAGTCATTAGTAAACATACAAGATTTATTAATTGTANACTGGGTTTTAGCGTTTTCCCACATGACATAGAGATCAAATGTCCAATATCAAATTGCTACTGTTAGGTACATCAGTACATGTTAAAATTCCTTTAAAAAAATTCTTCTATTTGTCGAAGATTAATACGATAGTCATTAGTAAACATACAAGATTTATTAATTGTAAAAAAATGTGTCATTATCTAAAGAATTTTTTACTAATTTTTTAAAAAGTTAGAAATCCAAATTATATTAACCAATTTGTGACGATATAATATTGCAGTCTAATGTTGCTAATTCACTAATGGACAACCTAGATAGAAAATACAATATGCGCAACTTTAGTGTGAAAAATAAAAATTATACACAACTTGTCAGCAACTTTTAATCTTTCTTATCATAAATAAATAAAAACATAGCTACTCCCTCGTTTCATAATTTTGTGTTATTTAAATTTTTTAAAGTCAAATTGATATAATTTGATCATCAATTAAAAAGTTATTTTTTATAATATACAAATTTTAAATTACTCTTTAAAATGTATTAAGTAAAATTTTAATAATATTTTTAAAAATAATTTATATTATAATATAATATAATTAATTTATTGAAAAGAATTAAATAATTTAATCTTTAAAAATTAAATGAGATAGGACAAAGAGTATTATTTGTCTTTCATATTAAAAATGGTGAATGTTCACGTTCAAACAATAATAGAAAAATATTATTCATCAAAACGATACTCCTTTATAAAATTGATATTTCGTATGAACATTTCTAAGTATCTTTTTTTTCATTATTGTATTTTTATTTATATTATAGCTTATGAATTAATTATTTCATATAATTTAAGTATTTAACTTAATAAGATAATTTATTTTATTTTATTATTTTTTATGGTTTATGTGTTTCAAGTAAAAAAAAGGTTTGTTTTTAAAAAACTGAGTCTATGATTTAATAATTATTAAAATTAGTAAAATATAAATAGTGTAACCAAAATACTATTAATTAATTCCAATTTAAGTTAATGTATTTTTATGTTATATTTTTATTAGTATTCAATATAAACTTTTATAATGTCGAGAATTTATGTTAACATATGATATATTTTATTATTTTATGTAAATTTATTTAAAATGTTAGTTTTAATAAATTAATTAGAAGAGTTATTTAATATTAATTATAAATTTTTATAATAAGNGAGATCTTTCCAGAATTGTAAGATTCGTAAAAAAAAAGAAGTAATGAATATAAAAAATAAGCAAACAAGGGATGTTAGAACATAATCAACAGCTGATCACAGTAGTATTTTGAGATTTACGACCTGAAAATCATAGAATTTTAGAGCTTTTCAGAACGCTATTACTAATAATTATTGAACATATATTCAATTTATTATGAATTTACGAAGTTACAAGATAACAATTTAAAACATGCCATCAAATTGCACAAAAGGCATATTTTGACATACATGTAAGCATAATTTCAGAAAGTGCAAAGAATTAAAATTGTAGATGATTGAAATATCTTTCCGGAAAGTATAAAATCGTAACAACCTGATGAAAAATGAATAAAATATGAATTTTATAAGAATTTAGAATGAATACAAACCACTACACATGAATATACAATATAGATGCAATCTCAAAACAACAATACAAATTTTGAATATTGATACGAAGATAGAGAGTAAAGAAAATATACTCGTACCTTAAAAGTCAATGAATTGAATTCTTAAAAAATCTAGATATCCCAATCACAAAAATCTTAATTCAAACCATAAACCATCTTTTTAAGATCTTTCCACTTCTTCTCTTTCTCTTTCTCTTTCTACTTCTTTCTTTCTTTCCCCTTCTCCCCTTCTATTAAATATAACGTAACTTTTCTTTTTTCAAAATCGTAACATCTTTTTTATTCGCTTTCTTTTTCTTTTTGATTAATAATATCTTAAAACAATATTCTAATATAAAAGAAATATATGCATATTCAAATAACAATATAACTAATAACTCACTAATATTTTTTTAATATTAAATAATATAACTAAATAAATAAAAATAAGGATGTTACATTAATAATATAGTATAAATATGTATAGTTACCCATTTATTTGTTTAATATAAATAGATATTTTTAAACAAATATATATTATTTAGATTTATAAATATTAATTATAATAAATAAAATTATAATTAATATATATATATATATATACGTGTATGTACTCTTCTTAATTTATTTGTTAAATACTTTGTTATAAACTTTTAAAAGAATATATAGAGAGGACTAGTATAAATAAAGCAGCAGTACATCAAACTAAGGGTTGAGAAAAAAACTGAATTGAAATCGAAATCGAACCAAAATCGGCGAAAACCGAACCGAAAAAACCGAAATCGAACCGGCGGTTGCGGTTTTTGATTTTTAAAAACCGAGACTTTCGGGTCCGGTTCCGGTTATAGGTCAAAACCGAACAGAAAAAAACCGAACCGAACCGATCATTAAAATAAATAAATTTATTATAATATATATATATATATAATTTAAATATTAAATTTCCCTATAACATAGTTTTTTCAATTATATTTCATATTACAACATCAACTATACTAATATTGAATGTGAGAATATGACAACCCATTTACAACATTTTATTCCTCTATTTTCCAATTAAAAATCATATAATCAGGAGTAAATATCATTAGACATGGTTATGTACTTTTTAGATTGCATACTACGATAAAAGACATTCACATTTTGTTGATTCAACCTTAAAATTTGATTGTTAAAGTTTCTTACTTTTCTTTTATAGTATTATTATGCAGAATATGATTAAATATTTGATTGTATAAAATTTGAATGTAAAAATATAATGATTTAAATTATATTTTTTTTTCATTTTTATTTATCCAGTTTTTTAACCGAAACTGAACCGATAAAAACCGAACCGGTCTTTTTAAAACCGAAACCGATAATTCGGTTCCAATTTCAATTTTTAAAACCGAAAATATGCGGTTCCCATTCCGATTTCGGTCACCGACCGAACCGAACCGCGCTACCGCCGCCTGCATCAAACCCTAATTGAAACACACAAACACAACATTTCACCCTCAAAACAATCAACGGCGGCGATGTAGACCGAAGCTCCGGTGCCGGCTCTCTAAGCTGTTGAAACTGGACAGCTACACATCAAGGTCAGGTGTAAAGTTATATATAAAGACATGTATATGTCTGTTCTTATGTACTTTCAAACACAGTAACATGTTAACAATGATACACCAATCTATGTATTGATCGATTATAACCGTCGTTTAGAACTTTTACATTCTTAATTCATGATGTTAAAAGTGGGTTCATGTTTAATTATCTCGGCTCCTTTGACATCCAGTACCACCCATCAATATTGTTGGCCTTGGGCTAGTGACAAGCAAATGAAATTTTTGTATGTTACCAGATTTTTATTACATCAACTTTTAGTCTCGGTGCACTTTCGAGATTTGTTATATTGGAAGATCTTGAGCTGTCTGGTCGGTCAGCGAATGATAAAATGAAATTTAATGGTGATAGGAAGGCAAGTGTTTACTTAAAGCTGAAGGATATTATGTTGGAGGAAGTACCTCAAATGCACGAACGATACGGTTTTTGTCATGATCTAATCTGCATGATGGCGATTCCTCCCATCATTTAATGTGGATTCGATCAGGGAAAGTGGGCCCTTTATCCTATCAAATTATTGGGAAACAATAATTCATCTAATTTGTTACTTTCAAGACTACAGAAGATCTCTTATGGATCTCGCAAAAAAAAAGGTCTCTAATGGAAGTATGTTTTTGGGTTCTTATATTATTGTGTTGTGGAGGGCGTATGGAGAAGACTGAACCCTACCAATGTCCGCCGAATCACATGCTATAAAAGGCAAAGCTAATGGTGCAATTGCAAAGTTTGGCAACTGAGCATCATGGTCAATAACATTACGATTAATTGCTGAACGAACCCAATCATTAAGCGAAACAATGCAACAATGATAATCACTTATTTGTTGCTGGAGTTGGAAGTTTTGAAGATTTGATTGGGATGTAGTATTTGATAATAACTTGTCTACGTTATTTATAAAGCCGGTTGTAGGGATATGACACTCAAAAAGCGGGGAACATCCATAATATTGATCCATCTTGAAGATAAAATAGAAGTGTGAATTGCATCCTTTGAGGGGAGAAGAGAAATCATGCAACATAGAAAATCATCCGGCAAATTGCTTTCATTTATCATTGGCATAGCTGAATGAAGTCAGATTTCTGTTATTGAAACGATGTTTTGGATTACAGGTCTCTTTCTCTCTCTCTCACACACATCTGTTGTATACTTGTATGTCTCCGTGTATGTGAAATAATTAAGCTTAATTTATCCACAACAATATCAAAAAGATCTTGTCCTCGGAGATACACTTTCATACACATCTGCCAATGCTGATTGTTGTTGTGAAGTAGCTTCTTCATAATCATTAACTTTCTAATGCATGAACCCATAAACACATGATTTATTCGAGAAACTTCATGAAGTTTGCACAATCTTTTAACAACCATTTTGTGTCAATCAAGTTCTGTTTGTGTGTGTGTGTATATATATATATTTCTAAATCACAACATGTGAAAGAAATCTAGTACTTGTTATATTTCTTGTTCTTCTTGTTCTTCGCTTGTGAACTTTTAGCTATTCGCTTGCCCCCCCCCTCTAATCCCCCTCTGTTTTGATGCAGGACAGATCTAAGAAGAAAAACAATAAAATGATAATCTTTGGAAAGGAGCATCTTCAAAAGAAAAGAAATCACTAGGGGCAGATCTAGGGGAAAAGAAGAAAAGAAAACAAAAAGCAACAAGTAGCTCAAAAATTGCAGAGAAGTGAAAGAAGAAGCAGACGGGGGGATAAATAAGAAGAGGAAGTGAAGGAGAAAACATACCTGAAAGCTTGTGCGTCTCTGGTTGCCGCCTTCGCTGGAGCNAAGAAGAAAAGAAAACAAAAAGCAATAAGTAGCTCAAAAATTGCAGAGAAGTGAAAGAAGAAGCAGACGGGGGGATAAATAAGAAGAGGAAGTGGAGGAGAAAACATACCTGAAAGCTTGTGCGTCTCTGGTTGCCGCCTTCGCTGGAGTTGTACATCTGGAAAGTTTAATGCTACCCCTTGGGTAAATATAAATGCTTTCGATATGAGGGAGGTAGCTCCTCTCTATCCGATTTAAATAACACACATTATGTTCTCAATTAATAACATGATGTAATGATATTGGCCCGAAAAGATTTAATGTGCTGACTAATATTAATTGAAGAGTTATAAGGAGAGGCAAACTATCTATAGCCTAGATTTAATAGTGAACATGTTGAAATATCCTCACTATAATTCACTTTTGCCACATACAAGTAAGATCTGATTTATTATTTGCTAAATAAAAAAAGCGTTATTAATTTAGAGTAACGAGTTTGTTTCGGTACAAAGCACTTTCATCAACTTCTATATCTCGTAAGGTGTCATTGAATAACTTCTTATTGGCTCCAATGAATCATGCTATCATCTGGTAATACCTTCCCATTTAATAAACCATTGTAGAGCCTTTTTCTAGTTTTATAGATGTTCCATCTGTGCTACACTTGCTACATGCTTCTGCACAATTTTAGCTCTAATTCTAATATTGGACTTATAATGCCTGCCCACTATGCCTTGTCAAATATATTTTACAAATACAGCACCTTGATAGTGACAGTTCTTTATATTGAAGTAACAGAGTGCATTTGTATAGTAGCATGTTATCATTTTAGTAATTTAGTGAATGGTGATATAATAGTAAAGTATATGGATAATGAAGCATTAAGCAGTTTCAGTAGTATATTCAATGGCCATCCTTTCCCGTTTGATGCAGGGCAGATTTAAATCCAAAAATTATGAAGAAGGGAAAGAAGAAGCAGATCAAGGAGACAAATTAAAAGAGGAAGTGAAGGAGAAAACACACCTGGAAGTTTGTGCCACTGTTTGCCGCCCTCGCTGGTGCCGTCAACTGGAATGTTTGTAGATATCCCTTAGGTAATTGCAGACAAAAAAATTTGTGTTTTTTTATTTGGCTCCTGTTTCCCCCATCACCTTTCTCCTCTCCCTTCTGTTTTAAATAATGCAACTTATGTTCTTTATTAATAATACGATATCGGCTGGAAAAGATTTAATGTGAGCTGACTATGGCCAATTGGAGAGTTATAAGGAGAGGCGAACAAATTTTAGCCTAGATGTGATACTGAACATGTTAAATGTATCCTCATCATCATTTAGCCTTCATGCAGTGTACAAGTGGGATTCAAATAATTATTTGCCAAATACAATACGGTTTTTATTAATTTGAAGTATGAAGTTTTGATAGACTTACTTTCATCAAATTCTGTTTAAAGTGTCATTTAATACTTTCTTATTGGCTAGACTGGACCATGCTATCATTTAGTTACAACTTTCCAGTATAATAAAATGATTGTACAGCCCTTTTCTTGTTTTATTAAATATTTCATTTATAATAAATTACAATATGCGCATGCACAAGTTTAGCTCTAATTTTACAAATAGTACAGAATTCATAAATTTCCCCACTATCTCTTCCTTCCAAATTTAATTTACAAATACACCTTGATAAAGGAGACAATTTTACCCGAACCGGTGGATATCCGACCGTTCTGATTCAAGTGGAACAAACCAAATTTGAACTTTTGGATTTTTTTTAAAGCAAACTTTAAGGGGTTCGGTTTGGGTTAGTTTTTTTAATGTAAAACCCAAACCCGGACCTGACCCAATTTGAAACCCGAATATGTGTGTATAATATACTTATGTGCTTTAATGTTTCTACATGCTAGGTATTACCAGTTGCTGCCTCCATCAGTCCACGATCACCTAGTCTGCTAGTCACCTTTATCAATTCCCTGTTCCATCTTCTTTTCCGGGACTTCAATGGGCAAGGAACTAATGAAGCATGTCGCTCTTTCCTTTCTCTTATCAAGTCTTTGGTGATTACTCAGGTATATGTCTGTTCCGATTTTCATTTTGTAAATTTAGGAACAAGCTACTGGAAATGAATTTGGGAATTTGTGCCCAGGTGCCGTGATTTATAAGCTCTGTATATGCTGATTATTCTCTTTCTGGGAGATAGGTCTGTACAGAAGCAATTTCTGAAGGAAAGACCAACATAAGTAAGAATTGAGATTTTAAATTGGTCGGAAAACCTTTATAGTTAATTTTTTTGAAAAATCGTTTAAAGTTCACATTTTCGAAAGAATCGATTTTTACTTTTTACAATACTTGTAGTTTGCATAGTTGATTTGAATTCTTATAAGTACAAATTTTGAATATCCTCGTCTGGGATTCAATTTTGGCTTCAGATATATGTATATATATGTTGTTTGAACTGTCCATATGTGTAAAATTTAATAATCAGGATTTTTATTAGATATGTTAGATAATTGATTGCTTTTCTGTTAGGTGTTTTGGAGAATTCCAATGAGAGTTTCACTATTACCTGTATAAGGTTTATCCTCCTATTTAACGGGACGTATTGTTCTTCAGACAATCTTATGGTGAATTAGTTTTTGTTACTTATGTTTAGAAGGCTCTGTGAGCCTCATTTATCATGTCAATTATCCTGTCAACCATTTCTTCTTCCTTGTCCTAGCCGTTGACAGATCCTGCAAAGTTTAATTGGGGGACCTTTGTAAAAAACACTGTTATAAAGTATAAAAATTTAGTATTATGTTCAATATAAAACTGTGATATTTATTGAATTAGGATTTGACATGTATGAATTCGATTATTTTAATTATATATATCACACAAAAGTTCATTTTTTTAAAAACTACCAGATGTATTTTATCATAATTTTTTATATTTTATCCTATTTATTTATGAGCCTGCTAGAAAATTATAAAGTCATTAATATTAAAGGAGAAGGCGAAGTGGAGTCCATTATATATCTGCCTTTGGTCCTCTTCTTGTACGTCATTGGTTGTTTTCTAGAACTGAAGTTCCTGGTACATGATGGGTTCGCTTGACTATTCCCACACAGTATCTGCCCTCTTTAACTTGTTGAATTTTGATAGAAAATTGACAAATTCCCGATCCGAGATGAAAATATTATTGCAATGATTGTGTTTTATGCAAATCCATATATTTTTTGAACTTGTTAAATCAGTACTANCTCTTTAACTTGTTGAATTTTGATAGAAAATTGACAAATTCCCGATCCGAGATGAAAATATTATAGCAATGATTGTGTTTTATGCAAATCCATATATTTTTTGAACTTGTTAAATCAGTACTACCTCCGTCCCACCCAATTGTTATCCTTTCGGAGAGAAGGTCCGGCACGCATTTTAAGGTGCATATAAAGTATAGTTCCATAACTTATTTTTAATTTTTTTTTTCTGAATAAAAATTTAATGTTTAAATTTTTATTCAGAAAAAAAAATAAGTTATGGAACTATACTTTATATGCACCTTAAAATGTGTGCCGGACCTTCTCTCCGAAAGGATAACAATTGGGTGGGACGGAGGGAGTAACTTTTAAGAATATAGCTTAGATGGCCATTGCTCTTGTTCACTGTGTCTAATTTAAAAGTTTTTTTTTCCAGATCTGCAATGTATTTTGGTGATGGTACATGTAGCTTGTATTTTGTAAAAAATTTATAAAACCCCCGCATTCATGAGATATAAATGATACATTTACATATTTAATCCTTCTAGTTATAGTTTGACTTGCAAGTCTGCATGAATCCAGCTAGGGCTAAGTAAGGCTGTTTGCGATAATCATAATTTATTTCTACTACCAACTAAAATATATAGGACACGACGTAGTGAAGTTCTAGCTATGAAAAAGAAATGTTAGTGAACTTCAGTTAGGTATGAATGATCGAGCAGTACATGGAGAAGCCAACGAAGCTGAACGAACTTTCCACCTCAACTTAATATGCTCAAGTGGTTCTAGTCAGGCACATGAAGATATTACCATTTCTAGTTGAACTACATATATGTAAAATCTGATTTTTATATATACATTATTCGCTATTTAGAATTTCTGTTCTGATGAAACTAAGAATTTTGGTACTGATAAGTTGATTTGCGACTTTTGTCTATTCAGGTGCTCTGCTTATTCTACTTGAAGTGTGGACAAAAGCTTTTATCTGAATTTCAATCAAAAAGGTTATAGAAGAGATTCTGGGACCCAGTAAAACATCACCACCACTGGAAATATGAAAAAGCATGTTGATGTAATAAATACTCTGCCAGGTTACTTTTTATGTCGCATTCTTTCTCTTCTCCCCTCGAAGGTTGCAGTTTGTACTTCTATTCTCTCTTCCAGATGGAAAAATGTCATGGATTTTACCCCAATTCTAGACATTGCGCGTCATACTCCCTCATTCGGCTTTATAAATACCGTAGACAAGTTTTTATCGAATACTAGCAGCTCATCAAATCTTCAAAAACTCCGACTGCAAATAAGTGATTTTCGTTGCTGCATTGTTCCACTTCATGTTAATAATCAGGTTCGTTCAGCAACTAATTGTAATGTTGTTGAACTTGATGTTCGTCTGCCAGACTTTGCTAGTAACATAATTGCAAATCATGAGGAGTTAGCTTTGCGTATTATAGCATCTGAATCACTGCAGATTCTAAACATCAGTGGAGGGTTGGATCTACACATGCCCTATACTACAGGATGTTTTGAGAACCTAAAAACATTTCAGGTCAAGATAAATAATCGAGATAAGGAGATTCTGGCGAAGTTGTTCAGTAGTCTTCCTCAACTAGAATAATTGTTGGTTGAGATAGGTTTTTCAACGATCAAAGAAAGGGATACCAATATCCACATTAATATCACTTCGCCTGCTCTAAAGTGGTTATTACTATGTATTAATCAAGAAGATTATCATTGATGTTGATTTTAAGGTACTGATTGGTACCTTGATGCTTGAATATATATCTTGGAGATGACTATTTGGGGCTGCCTGCTCGGTCATGAGCCTACCTTTCCTTATCGTAGCGACACTGGACATAGAGATGGATCATTATCATGCTGATTATTGACAGTGCTTCATCTGTGAGTGAACATTGCTTTTGGTCACCAACTATTAGATAAATTTCAACAAAATCCTGTTCGAGTTCCTCTGGTGTTTTCAATACTTCTGGTCTGTGACAAATTGGTTTTACTTTTTATTGCAGGTGCTGGATTTGGCAGCTCAAGAATTCCCCATATTACATGGACTAACCTACTTGGAATTGGATGTTTGCCTCCTACTGGCTTGTCACTTGATCAATGTTTCTTGGAAGTGCTCCAAAATTAAAAGTTTGTGGTAACAATACAGGTAATTTACCAAGAGTACTTAAATAAAAATATATGTATATATATATATATATATATTGTATATACAGTACTAGAATGTTTATGGAATTCCTGCCTAATGTTCCTTTGTTTGTCACTAGCCCGAAGTCAATCGTATTGAGGGGTGGTCCTGGAAGTCACCTAGGACATTGCTGACTAGCTTGCCACAACCCGAAGAATTTGAGATCCAAGGAGCTGAGAAAATTAAACATGAACACAGTTTTTACGCCATGGTGGATTACATAGTTAACAAAGCAAAGGTCCTAAAGGAGTTAATAATTGATGGATGTAGTATGATTGTTATCATGTTATTAGGATGTTCCCGTGTCACATTCGGTTCTTTCATTGTTATTTCCAGAATTTTTTATGTTTAATATATGTTTAGAGATTATGCTGTTACAGCATCATGTTTTTCAAAGTCAAACATTGTTGAAATTTGTTACATACACTGCGGGTTTGGCATGTTACAACATGATTTAGAGACCAAATATCCATTATAAAGTATCCTAGTAGAGTAGTAGCACAACAGATTTGAGTGAAAAGCTTCTGTATGCCTTCAGCTATGTTGGTCTTTGAAGTGCTAGTTTCTTCCACTTTTTTTGAACTCATATTGCATGCATCCTTTACGTGAACCACATATTTACAATTGATTATTTATTTAGGTATGAAATTCGGGTGTTTTCCTATGTGTCATTTTTACACCAATAAATACTCAAAATGTTACTTTAAAACGCGACATTAAGTTGGATTTTAAGCAAGACGAGATATCGTGTAACGTTTTGTCTATTATTATTTATTTTTTTTTGAAAAATAGTATAACGTGACTTCATGTTGGGTTTTGAGAGAAAACGTGGGATGAAGACACGTTTTGCTCAAAATTTTTAAAAAAAAATCAAAAACACAACGTGATGTTCGTTCTTAAGATAAAGTCACGTTTTGGCCGCATAAAAAAAAATTGTTAGAACATTCTATTACAAATTTATAGATTCAATATTTCACTTTTAATTTAAGCTTAATATATCTCAAATTTAAATTCAATTAAAGAATTAATGAATCCTAAAATATTAAAAATGATTAAATTAAAATCATGACTTTAATTAGGGTCTAGGATTTAGGGTCCAGGGTTTAGGGCAATATTTATTTACGGGCTTATAAATTCAAATACTTAACTTTTAATTTAATTTTAATATTTTTAAAATCCAATTAGGAAATTGATGAACCCTGAAATATTAAAAACGGTTAAATTAGGTGTGTTTGATTTTTGGGTTATGTTATTATTATTATTTTATTAGGAGTAAAATAAAAAAAACTTAAATTATAAATGATACACGATATAACGTGTAGGGTTAAAAAAACTCTAAACGCTACACGATATAGCTTTTAGGGTGAGAATAACAAAACGTTACTCTGTGTAGCGCTCCGTGTGTCATTTTGGGATATGTTCCCTAGATAGTGTCATTTTAAGCCATGTCCCTAAATAGTGTTATTTTAAGAATTTGAGTTAAAAATAATATCATTTTGGTCTTTTCTCTGAAAATTAGAACTAAGATTTTTGTTTGGTGAAGCGCAAAATTCATTAAATCAATATGCATTTTGTAGAAAATCAATAATATAACTTCATATTTAATGTTACATGATTGTATAATACATTTTTCAATATATACCAATAAAAAATTAAATCGTCCCGGCAGAAGAAAATACTAGTAATTTTTTTTTATCGCAGCTTAATAATATTATAATAAATCTAGAAATATAAAAATTTAGAAACCTATATTTACAACATATACAATTATACACTANTTTGGTTGCATAATACGTTGCTTAACAAGTTGCACGGTTAATATCAAAATGCAACCATAAATGCAACCAAAAGCAACCAAAAGCAACTTCAATTATATTTCAGAAAAACAGAAAAATAAGTTGCATCTGGTTGCTTTTGGTTGCAAACCGTATTTTTGAAATTATTTTTAAAAGTGGTAGTATTTTTGAAAATAATTTTAAAAACATAGTATTTTGGGTAATTTCCCTTTTTTTTATCGCAGCTTAATAATAGTATAATAAATCTAGGAATATAATTTTTTTTTGACTAATTTGGCTTATAGACTTACAAATGAGTATCTGTTCTAAAGAAATTCTCGGAATGAGCTAGGGTCAAACCCAACAGATGATAACCTCTCAACGACTTGAGCTGTCCAACCGTGCTCTGGGAATATAACAACATATACAATTATACACTTTACAGCAAACCTAATTAAAACACCGCACCATTTCACATTTTCACCTACAAAACAGTTTAGGGCGACCATGTCGACCGGAGCTCCGGTGCCGGCACCATTTCAGGTTGTTATAATATCAGTTTGTAGAGGGCATATGGAAAGACTCAATCCTAGTAGTGTGCATCGAATCACATGCTATACAACTATACAAGGCTAAGCTAACTCCTTGTGGTTGCTAGCAAAATCAGGCAATGGAGTATCAAGCTCAACACGAACCGAAACCCATGACCAATGACATTCACTTATTTCTAGTCAGAGTTTCGAAATATTTGCTATTTTGCTGAGCTGCTAGTACTCGGTAATAACTTGTCTAATTGTAGTATCGAAATGTAGGTATTATTGCTTGTATTGTTGCATATTGGTATACGGATTATCTTATTCTTTTGTGGTTACATATCCTGGATTTTATTCGTTTATCTGGTAATTATTCATTTTTAGCCATGGAAGTGTATAAATTTAATGAGACATTGTTCTCCGTAAATCATACAAACAGGGAAATTAGCTTTTAAGGATTTCGACGCTTTTCCCTCTAAATGGCAAACATATTTTGGATTATGTTAAATCATACAAGTTATGTAACTTGTCCATTTGTTGATTATATTTCAATACTTATGTAGTTCTAAGAAACAAGGTATCGCTTGATTTCTTGGCATCCGTTGCTGAACTATTCAGACATGGATTTTAGACCTATGACAAACTATAAACTTGTTTGCCTGTGTAAAGAAACATTATATCAAGGTTTGTTTTTCTAGAAAGGATGAATGCTAAGAAAGTAAAAAATATTCCTTCTTTTGTGTTTTTTTAATTTCTAAGGAGCATAGAGCAAAGAATTCGCAAGAACAATTCTTTTGTTTCTTTACAAACTTTCGGTTAAGAAAAACAAGGAAAGAAACAATCTAATTAATTAAATTTATCAGACGCCAGTTCTACCATTATAAAAGTTTGCCATCTATATCCTTCTATCTCTCTTTATAAAACAAGAAGAGATGCACAAAGTTATAATACTTTTAGTATTTATCCAAGTAGTGTTTAGGACTTATTCTGCTTGTTTCAATATTATTTAAATCCTTTTGGTCAACTCCTTTTCTTTTGACAGAGTAAAATGGTAGGATCTGCTGTGCATGTTTTCATAGATGTTCCTTTGAATCTTATTGGAAGTAGGGACATGGAACAATCAGCTGTCCACATAATTGTCTCTCTGTATCAGTTGCTCCTCTCGACATGATTCTGCATTACAGGTGACCCCCCCCTCTGAGTTTTTTCCCGCAGTATTGCTCAAATAGTTGCATTCGAAGTGTTTGATAAATTAACAGTGTAGCTATCCTTTCGGAGGCCAATTAAATATTATTGATGTAGATACAGTGATACACTTGCACTGACAATGTTTAGTTGCTTACTCAATCTTGAAAGTAATATCTTAATGCTCTGAAACTCTTTATCGCTAAGCCCCTAATTTCTTTTGTTACAAGGAAAAGAGAAAAAATTAAAGAAGAAAAACTTTAAGCTCTTTCAAAAAAATTCTATGTAAAATTGGAATGTCAAAAGAAACAAGACAACAATTTCAATCATGATTATTTCATTAATTAAGGTTGTTTCTCATCCACGTTTTTCTACCTCTTACTAGCAATAATAGTTGAAGTATTTCATCTCCTGAATCTCATTTGAAAACTGAAACACATAAAAAAAATCAGTTTCTGAATATATTGAGCAGTTGTAATGCTCCCTTAATTAGTATTTGCCAACTCGTTCTTGAATATTAGAAGCCTAGCAGTGTCCTTAGTGAACAACTTCTTTAATGAATACCACACACCCGTTGGAGACTCCTTATCTTGGATGTGATTGATCAAACCTCCGTGAATAGAGCCTCACAATGCAAACAATGCTTTTTTCGCACTCGATTTTCCATTTTCGTCCTACTTTAGGATTTCATTTGTATTATCTGTACACCTCCGTCAACAATATCACAAAGATCTTGTCCTTGGAGATACGCTTTGTACACATCTACCAATACTGATAGTTAGCTATCTTCTTCATGTCAAACTGATTCAATGTTCCGCAATTCGTATCCATCATCTGGGCTACGAACACCAGGAGCAACATATTTGCTGCCTTGAATAAATGTTCTGTCTGCCTTTCCACGAGCAGGCTCCACTACACGGAGCGCAACAGATCTGGAAGAAGAAAAACAATAAAATGACAAGCTTTGTAAAGGAGCATCTTCAAAAAGAAAAGAAATCAGTAGGGACAGATCTAGGGGAAAAGAAGAAAAGAAAACAAAAGCAATTAGTAGACTAACATATTACAGAGAAGTGAAAGAAGAAGCAGAATTGGGGGAATAAATAAAAAGAGGAAGTGAAGGAGAAAACACACCTGAAAGTTTGTGTCGCCTCTGGTTGCCGCTTCACCGGAGCTGTACAGCTGGAAAGTCTAATGCGACCCCTTTGTAAATACAAATGCTGTTGATGTGAGGGCGGTAACTCCTCTCTGTCCTGATTTATATAATGCACATTATGTTCTTAAGTAATGACATGATGTAATGATATCAGCCGGAAAAGATTTAATATCTGCTGAATAATATTAATTGAGGAGTTATAAGAGAGGCAGACAATATATAGCCTAGATGTAATAATGAACATGTTAAAATATCCTCATTATAATTCACCCTTTTTGCAACATACAAGTAAGACCTCATCTATTATTTGCTAAATACAAAAAGTGTTATTAATTTAGAGTAACAAGTTTGTTTTGGTACAAAGCACTTTATCAACTTCTATATCTTGTAAGGTGTCATTGAATAACTTCTTATTGGCTCCAATGTATCATGCTATCAGATAGTAATAGCTTCCCATTAAATAACCCATTGTAGAGCCTTTTTATCGTTATTATATATATTTCATTTGTGTTACATTTACTATATGCTTCTGCACAATATTAGCTCTAATTTTAATATTGGTATTGGACGTAAATGCTGCCCACTATCCCTTCCTTGCCAAATATAGTTTACAAATACACCACCTTGATAGGGATGACAATTTTATATGAACCGGTGGATATCCGACTGTTACGGTTCAATTTGGTCGAACGAAACCCAAACTTTTTAACTATTTTATTATTTATTATTATTTTTAATTTTTTATTTCATAACTTAAGGGGTTTGGTTTGTGTTGTTTTTTTATGTTAACCAGACCGAAACCGAAACCGAACCTAAATCAAATCTGACCTAGTCTGAAACCCGGATATCTTTATATGTATATATATTATACTCATATACTTAAATGTTTCTGCAAGCTAGGTTATATACGAGCCGCCTCCATCAGTCCATCGATCCCCTATTCACCTCATATTCGTTTTCCATCTTTTCCAAGACTCTAACGGGCAAGGAACTAAAGCATATCTCTCTTTCTTATCTCCGATCTAGTATATTTCCGATCAAGTATATTGTAGTTACTAAGGTATGTCTGTTCCGATTGTTTGATTTTTGTGAAGTTAGGAACAAGCTTCTAGAAATTAAATTTGTGTCCAGGTGTGATGATTTTTAAGCTCCGTATATGCTAATTATCCCCTTTCTGAGAGTTAGGAGTGTACACAAAAAAATTCTGAAGGAAAGACCAACATTGGTAAGAATCGAGATTTCAGATATGCTGGAAACCTTTGTACTTCTTAATTTTGTAAAATTAATTTTCAAGTTTAATTTTTTTGAAAGAGACGATATTTATTTTGTACAACACTCACTGGTAGTCCGCATAGTCAAATTAAATTCTTATAGGAATAAAATATGAGTATCTTCAGTTTTGATTCTATTGTGGCTCCAGATATATGTATAAATATGTTGTAAAACTGTCCATCTGCTGATGAGGGATCAAACTATTTCGAAACTGTTAATATATCATTGTTAAAATAAACCCCATCCAACTGGGAAAGATATTATAAGTAGGATTCTTATTAGGTATGTTATATAATTGTTAGCAAATCTATTAGGTATTATGGAAAAGTGAAATAAGAGTTTTATTATCAACTGAGTAAGTTTTATCCACCTATGTTGAATTAGTTGTTTTTTCCACAAATTCTTGTGGCGAATTACTTATTTTTACTTGTGTGTTGAAGGCTGCGTGAGCCTTAGTTATCGTATCAGTCATCCTCTCAACCTCTTTTCCTTCCTTGTCCTAGCCATTGACAGATCCTGAAAAGTTTCAGGGGTGGGGAGTTATAAATACACTATAATAATTTAGTATAAATAATTAGTATTATGTTACATATAAAAACCTTAATACTATAATATTAGGATTTGATATGTATAATATAGTTATTTTAATTATATATTACTAATTACTTGGCTTTCACAAATGTAAACATTCAATATTTTATAACTGCTAAATATGTTTCATCAGAAATAGTTTATCCTACTTCTTTATAAGTCCGACTAGAAAATTGTAAAGTGATTGAAAGAAAATGAGCAGGCTAAGTGGAGTCCATCTATATCTGCCTTTGGTCCTCTTCTTGTCCCACATCAGTTATTTTCTAAAACTGAAGTTCCTGGTACCTAATGGATTCACCTATTTTTTTCCCACACAGTATCTGGCTTCTTTGATTTTTTAAATTTTGCTAAAAATGCAAAAGCCAAATCCGAGATGAAAGTATTACAGTTGGTATTGTGTCATAGTCTCGTGTTTATGAAAATCTTTTTTTTTTGCTAATGAAATCAGTAACTTGTAAATCTATCGTAACATAGATGGCCATTGTATCTAGCTATTGTTCACGCTCTATCTGCGAAGACTTTTTGTACCCCAGAACTGCAATATCTTTTGGTGCCTATATAGCTTGGTATCTTTTTTCAAAAAGAAAAAAAGAAACCCCCCCCCTAATTAATGTAGTTTAAATTACATATTAATCCTTCTACTTGTAAAAAGTTACAGTTTGACAAGTCTCATTATCACATTTTGTAACTAGTTCTACTAACAAATTCTTCTGGTTATGAAAAAGAAATTTTGGTGAAGTTAATTAGGTATTGATGATTGAGCAGTACATCTAGAATCCAATGAAGCTGAACACAATCTTTCCACCTCAACTTAATATGCTCAAGTGCTTCTAGTCAGGCACATGAAGCTATTGCGATTTTTCAGTTGAACTATATGAATGTAACCTGTCGTCTACTTGATATTTCTGATGACAAACTAAGAAAGATTCTCTCTATTCAGGTGTTGATTATTCTACTTGAAGTGAAGACAGCCCTTTCTTTGAATTTCAGGTTATAGAAGAGATTCTAAGTTCCAGTCAAACATCTCTACCTCTGATAATATGAGCACGCATGTTGATATAATAAGCACTTTGCCAGATGACCTTCTATGTCGCATTATTTCTCTTCTCCCCTCAAAAGAAGCAATTCGTACTTCTATTCTCTCTTCAAGATGGAAAAATCTCATGGATCATGTCCCAGTTCTTGATATTGCGTGTCACGTGCCTACCCGCAGCTTTATAACTACCGTAGACAAGTTATTATCAAGTACTAGTAGCTCATCAAGTCTTCAAAAACTCCGACTGCATATAAATGACTGTCATTTGTCCATTGTTCCGGTTCATGTTAATAATTGGGTTCGTTCAGCAATTAATCGCAATGTTGTTGACCTTGATATTTGTTTGCCATACATTGCTGTTAACATAATCGAATATCATGAGGAGTTTGCTTTGCATGTTGTAGCATCTGATTCACTACAGGTTCTAAAAATTAGTGGAGGGTTGGGTCTACACATGCCCTACACTACTGGATGTTTTAAAAACCTGAAAAAATTTGACGTGATTATAAATAATCCAGATAAGGAGATTCTGGCGAAGTTGTTCTGTAGTCTTCCTCAACTTGAAGAGTTGGCGGTTGAGGCAGATTTTTCACAGACCATGAAAAAGGATATGAACATGTGCATTAATATCATTGTGCCTGCATTAAAGAGGCTATCCTTATGTATTCGTCAAGTAGATTATCATGATGTTGATTTTAAGGTACTGATTGATACCCCAATGCTGGAATATATGTATCTTGGAGATGACTATTTGGCCGCTTACTCGGTCATGAGCACACCTTTCCTTGTCAAAGCCGCCTTATATGTTGGGATGGGGCATTATCATGCAGATTATGTTAGTGACAAGAACCGTTTTGTTCGAGCAATTGAGCTTATTAAGGAACTTTCTAATGTCAAGTCTCTTTCAATATCATATGGCACTTCAGTTGTAAGTGAACATTGCTTGTCACCAACTCCTATTAGATATATTTTAACCGAATTCCCATTTTAGTTCCTTTGGTGTATTTCCCCCCAATACTTTTGGTCTGTGACAACTTGGTTTTCCTTTTGATGGCAGGCACTGGATTGGGCTGTTCGAGATCTTCCCATATTACATGGTCTAACCTACTTGGAAATGGATGATCTTACTATTACTGGCGTATCAATAATACCGAGGGTTCTCAAAAGTGCACCAAATTTAAAAGCTGTTGTCATAACAATATGGGTAATATACCAAACATACTTAAGTGTGTGTGTGTGTGTGTGTGTATCCCTTGAAGACTTTCCTAATTTTTATTTGTTTGTCACTAGACAAGATGCCAAATGACGCGGTGGTTCTGGGAATCACCAACGACATTGCCGTCTAGCTTGTTACATCTCGAAGAGGTCAAGATCCTACGAGCTGCGCTTATTAATCATCCCAGTTTTTCTGTTATGGTGAAGTACATAGTTGAGAATGCGAGAGTCCTAAAGAAATTTATAATTGACGAATACCGAGTAGTGTAGTATTGTGTTATCATGTTATGAGGAAGTTTTGTGGTTTTTATCCTGGAACTTTTAAGTATATCGTTTTCGCGGGTGGCCAATAGGGCTTTTGCATTCGGTTTTCCTATTGTCATTTTCAGAATTGTTGCAGCTTAATATATGTTCAAATAATATACTGCTAAAACTTGAAATATTATGTCTCTAAAAAACGGTTGAATCCTTTTGTTTACATTGTGGTGCTAATATCTTTTCATTGGATGTGTCACTTGGGAAATTGCATTCAGCTGACACTAGTATTTTCTATCACATGATTTCTTCTTGAATTTTGCTTGAACTCTTAAATTGAAGATGGTTGTTTATTTATGCGTAAGGCTACCAACGCTCAACAAATCTGTATACATACGTATATAAATGTTCATCATCATCGGAGTTTGCTTTCAAGTTGTGGAAGTCTCTGTAATTCTTGTTTCTTTCAGTTGAAATAATACACAACGTTCTACTCGCTTTCATTTTGTTCGGAAAAGATGGAAAGTAGGCAATGCTTCTCATACTAGCTTCCTTCCCATTCGTTTATGTTTATAATCAAGTATCAACTAAGGGAACAATGGCACGCTAGGCGCGGCCTAAAATATCTCATTAAAATTTTATATTTAATAATTATTCAAAATTATTTTAAATATATTTTTTAAATGAATTATGACGTTATGTTATTTATGTGAACATGTAATATCAAATTTACGGTTTTTAAAATAATAATGAAATTAATAATTAAAAATATTTAATAACTAATAAAATATTTAATTAAAACAAAAATTTAGATTTCAAAAATTAATTTTACGAATTGTTAGTTGGAAAAAACAATATATATATATATATATATATTAAAAATATAAATCAAATTATTAATTGTAATATATTAATAAATCAAAAATATATAATTTTAAAATAGAAATATAAAAATAAAATTTATAAGAAGAACATAATTCTAATATTACAAATTAAATATTAAATAAAATTAAATAAATTTCTTAAAAGCTGACGCCACACTAATCTCAATAAAATATTAATTTATCTTAATAAAATATAATAACACCTAATTCTCATGAATTATAATATATATAGAGGAAAATATTTTGATCACATAATTTCATTATTATTATTTGTTTAATTAATATTAATAAAAACTTAGTTAAGTATAAACCATATGTAAATAAAAATTAAATTTAAATGAATTAAAAATTAATTTCAAAAAATTATTAATCGCTGTATACGTGATCTAATATTAACTTAGATATATAGCATAATTTTAAATTTAAATCTATTCATTTTCTGAATAAAGCCATTTATAATTTTGGTTTAAAATAATTTTTTTAACAACTATAAAAAATCATATACAATATAAAAAATCCTGATATTTACTTTAATCGTAACTATAATAAATATTTATAGTCTTATTATAATAGAGATACTATACTAAAGAACAATAAATTTAATTGTTTATTGATAACTATACATAAAATAGTATAATATATATGAAGTGATAAAATAAAATTTTACTTAATTATCTAATTAATAATTTTTTATTTTAATTGAACAAAAATGAATTCATATATTTAAAAGGAATATAATAAAAATTAAAAGATTAAATTATTTATGATATATTAATAAATGAGAATTAAAATTGTCATCATTAAATTAAAAAGTATAAAATATCTAGTTTTTAATGCTTAAAAATTTAATAAACAATTTTTTTAATTGTATTTAGTAATTATATTGAAGTACTTAAAAAAGTTTATACAATACAATGGAGTTAAAAAATTAAGTTGTTGATCAGGTACAAAGAGCACATATCATATTTATAAAACTATATTTATAATATTTTTTTATAAATATAATCAATTAATTGATTTAAGAAAACACCTCATCCAATTTTAAAAGTTTATAATTAATTGTTTCAGGAGAAATCGATCCCCAGTACTATAGTTCAATGCTCATGCTATGCATTTGATTCCTGCGCCACCAAATTAGGATTAGTAGCTGGTCACCGAAAAAGTTTAAAAAATTGTTTAAATTTTTTTCATCCCTCCACATTACCTCTTCCTGTTAGGAATATATTCATTTGATAATATACAATATGCTAGAACAAAGTTTAGTTAGTCCATGTATAAGTATCAATGTCATTTGTACTTAGAAGATTTTTTGAAAAAATAAAATCAGAGTCTGGATGCAAATCAGAGTCTCTATAGTTTGTCAGAGACTGTAGATCATCAGAATCTGAAGGTTTTCAAAATCTATAAAACTGAAGCTGAATTTGGAAGGTGATCACATTAATGGAAAATTTTCCAAGTTAAAGGAAAATATATTACAGATATGCTATGAGAAGGAAGGAGAATTACAGAAGGAAACTGTTAGCTAATAATTAAGAATTCCATTCCTATTGTAATTTGATTTTTTGTTATTAGTTGATAGACAACTCTCTATATAAACACTCTATGCAACCTAATTTATTTTGTCGAACTTTTGAGAGAACATAAAGATAGAGAGAGTTACTGTGAGAAACACAGAGTAACTGCTAGGGTTTGTGTACACCCTAGGAGAGTTTGTATTTGATCATTAATAATACAATCAGTATTTTCTTCATAATTTGTGTTTAATCTTTGTTATTTGTTTGAAAGTTAAATACATTGAGTTTGAATTTAAAACATGCAAAAAGACAACACAAGTATTCAACCCCCTTCTACTTGTGTAACTGGAAAAAATAATTGGTATTAAAGCCTAACGTTTAAAATCGATCGAAGATGTCTGGAAACAAAGATGACAATTCTAAGATTCATATGCTCAAAAGGAATGAGTACACCCACTAGAAGGTTAAGATGCTGCACCATCTGTAGGCTACATACCCTGACTATCTTGACAGGATTCATGATGGACCTTATGTGCCCTCAAGACTTGTTCCTCAAACCACTGTTGAAGGAAAAATTATTGGAGAACACTTTGTTGACAAACCAAAGGCTAAGTGGTCAAAGGAAGACAAGAATAATGTCCTTAAGGAGGCAAAAGTCAATAACATCCTTTTTAACAGTTTGGACTAGGTTATCACAAACTGTGTTATATCATGCAAAACTGTTATGGAGATTAAATTAAAGTCTTGACTGTAAGACCATTGTTGATGAGATCAAACTCTTTTATTCTTCAACAATAACTTGAAGTGCACTGTGAAGGAACCAAAGATGTCAAGAAGAACGCAATGTCTCTACTAATTCAGAAGTATGAGTATTTTGAAGCAAAATCCGGAGAAACCATCACCGAGATGTATGATAGGTTTACCAAACTCCTGAATGAGATGGCCATTCATGGTAAATTGTATGATTCTGAAGACACAAATATCAAGTTTCTAAGAGCCCTTCCTGAAGAGTGGAACAACAAAACAACTGCTATAAGGGAAGCTAGAGATTTGGATAAAATAACTCTAGAAGAATTGTATGGCAGACTCAAGACGTATGATTTAGAGATGCAATAGAGAAATAACAAGAAATCTGAAAAAATAAAATTTGTGGAACTCTTAAAGGAGTCTGAGAAAGAACAATAGGAAGAACCCCAAAAAAACTAGAATCAAAGAAAAAGTGTAAAACTGTTGTTGAGTCAGAGTCTATTGACACATACTCTAATTCAGATAATGAGATTGATTTGAGTCAAATGATGGCTATGTTTGGTAAGAATTTCAAAAGGATGAAATTCAACAAAAGAATTGGAAAATTTAGCAAGAGGCCAACATTCGGAAAGGATGATGAAAAAGTTGAGAAAAGCAAGAGCACCATAATCAAGCTTGACAAAGAAAAAGTCAAGTGCTTCAACTGTGGAATATTGGGGCATTTTGCTAGTGAGTGTAGAAAAGCTAAAAATCAAGGTAAAGGAAAGGCACTCATCTCAATAGGAAAGGATTGAGCAGATTCAAGTTCAGAGGAAGAAATAGATTATGAAAATATAGCATTGATGACTGTCTCCTCAGAAAAGTCAGAATCTCCCAAAGAACCCTCATCTCTTAAATTTCAGGTTTCAATCTTTTCTGCTGAATCTTTACTTAATTTAGACTCTGATAGTATAAAGATTGTTCAAAGTGAAGTTAAAAAGTTAATGACTAATTTTAGATCACTCACAAATGACAATGATAGGTTAACAGAATAAAACCTAATCTTAATAAGTAGGAATGACCACCTAGAGTCTGAATTAGTTTTTATGAAAAAATATAAAAAGGATTCTGAGAGATATAAACACAACCATGCTGAAGTCTTGAAAGACTATGATTATGTTAAGAAAGAACTAGAGGAAGAAATGCTTAAGTTCAAGATATGGACAGACTATGGTAAAAAAGTCCATGAAATTCTCAATGACCAGAATGTGTGTCAAACTGCTGGTTTGGGTTATGACAAGAGTCAAGGCAAAAGACTTATTGTTGAGAATAATGACAAAAAGGAAGCTAGCCAATCTAGTTAGACTAATGATATAAAAACCTTTATCCTAGTCAAGTTTGTTACATTTGAAGTGAATTCAAATAATTCTAGTGACACAAATCAATCTACTGATGATGTCCCTAAGGATAATAAACAGACTGACAAAATAGGAGTGCAAAAATCTTTGAGGAATGTGAACATAGGTTTTCTATCCAAGTTAAAATTGAAAGAAAGGCTAGATAACTTACCAGAGTCTGGCAAGGTAAGGAGGAATATGAATGGTAAGGAAGACATTAATAAGGTCAATAACTATCAAAAGGATCTTAATGCTCCTAGAAAGAAATGCTATAGATGTGGAAACCACAACCATCTTGCTCTAGATTGTAAAACAAAGATTAAGAAAAAATCAGAGTCTAAATCTCCTCAGACTCTGACTAGTCACTACATTCCACAGAAACCTTGTTATCACTGTGGCAACATATTTCACTCTATCTATATGTATAAAGACTATCATGATTTGTATTACAACTTTTATGATCTAAAATTTTCTATTAATAAAAGTTGGTATGACACTGTCAAGACTCCAATAGAGTCAAAGGCAACAAAGGAAATAGGTAACTCCAAA
Source organism: Oenanthe javanica (assembly GCA_008931105.1). Taxonomy (NCBI): domain Eukaryota; kingdom Viridiplantae; phylum Streptophyta; class Magnoliopsida; order Apiales; family Apiaceae; genus Oenanthe; species Oenanthe javanica. The sequence continues at coordinate 51,364 of QRFB01000958.1, read as the reverse complement.
GTAAAAATTTCTAAACCTATTTCACATATAGTTAGTAAGAAAGGATCCAAATCTGTTTGGGTCCTCAAAACATTTAACTAGTTGCTATCTGTATGCAGGGAATTAGGGTGAAGAAAATATCCTTAATCCTAGACAGTTGATGTTTAAGACACATGACTGGGAAGAAATCCATGCTTACAAACTTTGTGGAGATGGTTGTCCCAGAAATATCCTTTGGAGATGGCAACAAAGAAAAAATACTGGGATATGTAAAGATTGTACTTGGAAATGTCATCATTGAAGAAGTAGCTCTAGTTGATGGCTTGAAACACAACTTGATCAGTATTAGTTAACTTGGAGATAAAGGTAACCATACTGGTTTTGACAACAAAGAATGTCTTGTGACTCATAAAGAAAAAGGCATTTTAGTTTTCAAAGGGTATAGACATGGTAACATATATGAAGCCAGCATGGAGGATTGCACTCACAATGAAATCACATGTCTATATAGCAAGACCTCAACCGAAGAAAGCTGGAAATGACACAAGAAACTATCACACATCAACTTAAAAACACTCAATAAGTTGGTGAAACAAAGTCTTGTGAGAGGATTACCACATGTTGATTTTGTTCAAGATGAACTTTGTGAAGCTTGTCAACTTGGAAAATAAAGGAAAACATCCTTTAAGAGCAAAACAATAAACACCATTTCTGAACCCTTTTATCTATTACATTTTGATTTATTTGATCCAGTAAATGTGATGTCAATTAATAAAAAGAAATATGATCTTGTCATTGTAGATGATTTTATAATATTTACTTGAGTTTTTTTTTTGCACTCAAAGGATAAAGTTTCACAACACATAATAGACCATGTCACTTTTCTGGAAACTAAATCAAAGAAGACTGTAAGAATACTAAGGAGTGACAATGGTACTGAATTGAAGAATGCAATCTTGGAGGAATACTTCGCATCAAAGGGAATTACTCAACAATTTTCTGCACCATGAACACCCTAATAAAATAGAGTTATGGAGAGAAATAATAGAACACTCATAGAGGCAGTCAGAACAATGTTGGCAGAGTCTAAACTGCCAGTATATTTCTAGGCTGAGGCAGTCAATACAACATGTTTCACTCAGAACTGTACATTGATAAACATGCATGGAAAGACTCCCTATGAAATGGTGAAGGACAAGAAGCCAAGTGTGAAACACTTTCACATATTTGGGTGTAAGTGCTTTTTACTGAAAGTACATCCTGCAAATCTAAGTAAATTTGAAATAAATTATGATGAAGCTATATTCCTTGGATATGCACCAAATACAAAGACATTCAGAGTCTTTAATCTCAAAACCAGAATTGTTATGGAATCTATTCATGTTGCATTTAATGACAAAAAGATTGCAAGTATGCAGGATGAACCAGATTCTACAACACTGAAATTTGAAAATTTCAAAAGTTCTGAGATAGATGAAGATGATGAAAATGAAGAGTCTTAAATAACTCCTGAGACAATGCAAGAACCTGCACACTCTGAGGGGGAGCCAACAAATTCTACTTCAATTAACTCAGAGTCTAACAATTCAAGGACTAGTCAATCAGAGTCTAGACATACAGAGTCTAGTTCTTCAGAGTCTAGTCCATCAGGGTTTGAATCAAATAACTTTGAATCCTTTGCAGGGTCAAACAACTCAAGGGGAGCCTTTTTATTTGAATTCCAATCACAAACATGAAATTCCAATGATTTAGGGGGAGCTTGAAGTTCAGGAACCAACCTTCGACCAGCTAGAAAATGGTCAAGGGATCACACTCCTAATTTAATAATATGTGACCATGAGAGTGGTGTGTAAACAAGGAAAGCTACTCAAAATGAATGTCTATACAACCGTTTTCTATCAAAGAATGAACCAAAGAAAATTGAGGAAGCATTAGAAGACCCTGATTGGATCATTGCAATTCAAGATGAATTAAATGAATTTGAGAGAAATAAAGTGTAGAAACTTGTACCAAGACCTAGAAATAGATCAATTGTTGGTGTAAAATGGGTGTTCAGGAACAAACTTGATGAGAATGTCACTGTGATAAGAAACAAATCAAGGCTAGTTGTAAAAGGATACTCTCAAGGGGAGGGAATTAACTATAATGAAACCTTTGCACCGGTAGCAAGATTGAAGGCTATCAGAATATTTCTTGCTTTTGCAACCCATTCAAAATTCAAAGTTTATCAGATAGATGTAAAAAGTGTCTTCTTGAATGGAAAATTAGAAGAAGAAGTCTATGTGGAGTAACTATCAGTATTTGTTGATCCAAAGATTCCTGATCATGTTTACAGTTTAGATAAGGCACTTTATGGATTGAAGCAAACACCTAGAGCATGGTATGAAACTCTATCAAAATTTTTCCTTGAGAATGGTTTCATTAGGGATACCATTGATAAAACTCTTTTTATTAAAAAATATAAATGTAATATTTTGATTGTCCAAATTTATGTTGATGATATTATTTTTTGTTCTACTAATGAGAAACTCTGTGAAAAGTTAAGCAAACCAATGCATTCTAAATATGAAATGAGCATGATGGGAGAATTGAATTTCTTTTTAGGACTTCAAGTTAAATAGACTGATGACGGAATTTTCATTAGTTAATCAAAGTATGTTAAAGAACTATTGAAGAAGTTTGATATGCAAGATTGTGCAATTGCCAAAACTCCCATGTCAACTGCCACTAAGCTAGAATCTGACCCAAAGGGTAAGAAAGTTGACAACACTAGCTATAGATATATGATTGGTTCATTGCTATATTTAACTGCTAGTAGACCAGATATAATATTTACAACTTGTCTGTGTGCTAGATTTCAAGCTGACCCTAGAGAATCACATTTGATAGTTGTGAAAAGAATTTTCAGATATCTCAAGGGTGCACAATCTCTTGGACTTTGGTATCCTAGAGAGTATGATTTTTTCAGTAATTGGCTATTCAGACTCTGATTATGCAGGATGCAAAGTGGACATGAAAAGTACAACAGGCCAATGCCAATTTCTTGGAAACATGTTAATTTCTTGGTTTAACAAGAAACAACAAATTGTATCAACCTCAACAACTGAGGCTGAATACATAGCAGCTGGAAGTCGCCGTGCTCAAATTCTATGGATGAGAAATCAGTTACTTGATTATGGACTAACATTCTAAAATATTCCTATGTATTATGATAATAATAGTGCTATTAAAATTGCAGTGAACCTAGTCCAACATTCCAAAACAAAACACATTGATGTCAGATATCATTTTATTAGAGAACATGTTGAAAATGGTACTATTGAACTTCATTATGTTCCAATTGACAAACATATTGCAGACATTTTAACAAAACTACTTGATGAGTCTACCTTTCACATAGTATTAGGTGAACTAAGTATGTTAAATATGTAATTGCACAGTCATCAAAAGTAGCAATGTATGTACTTTAATTATAGTCCCTGATTTTCTAAACTATAATTTGTTATTGTAAAATTCTTGAAGTACTTTATCTTGACAGAGTCTAATTTCTTGACTCTGACGGGTCTGTAGACTCTGAAGGCTATGACTATTAGACTCTGAAATGGTTAGAATTCGCGTCTGCAGACTCTGATTATTTTTGAAGCGTTCAAATGACTTGAAATATGTGGTAATAGTTACTTTTTATTGGTTACAGGCTGTAGACTCGTGTGTATTGTATGCAAGTTTAGCAAAATACCAATTTTATATATAATTAACTCACTTGTTTATTGCAATCTATTTTCTAAGGAAAAAATACTCTCAGAGCTTTCTCAAGAACCCTAGTTTATTTCTTCAAGAATTTTCTTCTTCTCAACTCAAAAACTTCAATGGCTGCTCAATCCACTATCATGAGGGGACCCAAGACTATTGCATTCACTTTTGGTGATTTTGAGTTCATGACAACGAACCACGTTATAACCCTAGGAGAGAAGAAGGGTGTAGACGCTGACCACTATCCAATGATGGATTTTCTTGAGCAAAGTGAGCTCAGCTATGTGTTGAAGGCATCTCATGTCATTCACATGGATTTATTCTCTCAAGCATGAAGCTTTGCAAAGGTTGTTGATCCTACTCAGGATCAACTAGGTAAAATAATGTTCACTAGGTAAGAAGTATAAAAGATTAAGGAAGGCTTTTTCTATACACACACACACAAGCCTGTAACTATTACTAACCCTGTTTTGTAGGAAACAAATGCTCCCAAGGTTCCTACAGGGCTAGACTCTGAAAGGAAAAAATCTCCTGAACAAGAGTCTAATGTTGAGTCAGAGTCTAGATTGCCTTCAGAATCTAATCATGATACATTTTGGGAAGGAATGCCAAATGAAGCAGCCTCTAATCTCATTGACTCAATTATTATGCCATCAGATTATGTGCTTATGTTTTTATATCCTTTGGTGGACTCTATTGAAGATCCAGAATCCTTCAAGACACAGCAACAAGTCTTGGATCTTCTCTCAACATATGATTCCCTGAAGAAGATAACGGAGATGGAGCTACATATTTCTGCACATGATGCAGTCACAAGTTTATACAACTACTTCTTCAACTCTTCACTACAAAATCAAGCAGCTGGGATCATAGAAGGCATGACAACTAAATTTCTCAAAGCACTTGGTGTGTCAGACTCTGAAAAGCCAAAATCTAAAAAGATCAAAAAGATAAAAGTTCATAAAAGGATAGAATCAGAGTCTATTGCTGAGTTAGAAGCTGAGGTTGAGCAATTAGCTTTTGACTATGAAGCAATTTGGAAAAATGAAATTACCTATAGGATAACCATTGAATGGATTTCAACTATTCAGCCTCTTCCAAGGAAGGTGGTTGATCATCTTGTCCACAATGTAGGGAAGGTGTCCAACAAATATATCTATCCAACCTATCAGAGTAGATTTGATCAACTCAAAGGCTCTTATTATCAGAAAATTTCAAGGGACCTGCAAGATCTCTTTCATTTGACTTATGCCCAGACCATCAATGCAATTCATGCCATGACTTTTCTCAATGCTAACTTGAATGCATTAATACAGGTAGAACCACATGAGGTACTAGGTGATGGGACTAGTGCACCCGTGGTGACTAGTGAAAAAGGTGCACAACCCGCCTCACCCACACAAGAACCACATAGTCAGATGTTTGGTGATAGTAGGGCAAATGGGCATGCTGATAGGCCCTCTTTGACAACTCAATAAAATGTTGATGAGAACCCCAATGATATGCGAGGACAGACTCTAATGGATGCTCAAGAAGAAAATTAACAATCATTTTTATCAGAGTCTATCCATCTTGAGGGGGAGTCTCATGCACCAACAATCAAAGATGGTGACACTAAGACTCTGGCTTCTAATGAAGTTATACTAAAGCAGTCAGAGTCTATAGTAGACCCTGAGACTGGAATATTGGAGCCAACAGACCCTGAAAAGAGAGAATATTCTTGTAAGAGTTCAGAGTCTGTTGCTGCTCACCCCTTGGTGGAAACCCCTATCATTTAGACATTTGAAGGGGTTCCCCTCCATCAAGGTGGTTCAGGTATTAAGGCACCAATTCTTTCTCTAAACCCCTCTTTTATAGGACTTTTGAGTGCACCCATCCATATGAGTGAAAATATCAATACTGAGGGGCTGACATTGGTCCAGACAAAAGGAGAGGTAGAAAAGCTATAGAGAGCCAGAGTGAACATGAGAAATTGGGTGCCCAACCCCACTATGAGCAAGAGAGACTAGGGTATCCTGAACCTGACTTCACTTATTGGGATCAAGATTTTCCCAAGAGTTAGTCTGATGAGCTGAAGCAGGGGATGAATGAAAATTCATTTTTATTACTCTTGCAGATTGGCAAGAAGGAGGCTCTAGTTGCTCAAAAATCATTTACACAAAGACCATAACTCCATTTAGTGGATTCTCTAGCCAGGAGAGCAGATAGAGTCAAGGAGACTTTGGTGGATGATTCATAAATTCAACCTGATACTACATCTTTGAAGTCAGAACAACCTATCTTCATCATGCCAATTCAGGCAAAGCTTCTAGAGTCTACAGGTTCTGATCACTCTATTGAGTAGTCAGGGTCTATAGTACCTTATGAAGTGTTAGAGTCTACACTTCCATCATAGTCTATAATTCTGGTAACAAAGATTGAGCCTGTTGATGATTCAGCCTCTGAAGATGAAGGGGAAGTGAATCCATCTTTCACTAATATTGATCAAGTTTTTTCTCAATCTTGGGAAACAACACATGCTAAAGGCATAAATGATAAAGACACTTTTGAGAGCATTCGGGCTATTCACCACTCTGAGAGACTTAAAGCCTTTCAAAAGAAGACTTTCTTGCAAAAGCATGGTCATTATTCTGATGATGAGAGTGATGCTTCTCTAATTCAAGAAGGAAAAGATGTGGCTGCTAATCTCAGATCTGCAAAGGAAAATATTGCTGAACAACTAATTGATGTGGTCAGAGACATATCTCATATAAAGACTAAATTGATCAATGTGGATACCACCACAACTCTGCTCCAAACAAAGTTTGAAACTTTGTACTCTCTTCAACAATCTAAGGATGTTGTTGTCAAAGATTCATTGACTGATTTCAAGGCCAAATAGACCACACTTAAAAACTCTGTCAATATTCTCACCACCAAATTCTTGAACAAATCTCTCCTCAGTCCTTGAACAAATTCTTTTGGCTGTCACATGTGGTGATGATGTCAAAAAAGGGAGAAGAAAGTTGGTGATTCTTCCAAGAGTAATAAGGATGATGCATGCAAGGATGATAAAACAAGGGGAGATAAAATGAGGAGAGATGGTGATGATTATGAAGTTGGTGATAGTTCACATGGTCCTAGGGGTCCTGGTGGTGTGCAACAAAAGCAATATGGAGTGTTTGTTAAAACACAATCAGAAATACACCATTCAAGGACTGGACATGGGAAATCAGGGTCTAAACCAGACTCTAGTAAAAGTAAATAGAGTACAGACTCTAATGAGAAGAATGAAGAAGAGGTGAAAGAGCCAAGCTATTGGAAGTGCAGTCAAACCAATACACAATTAAGGGCTAATAGAACAAAAGGACTTGGAGGTCTCTCAACATCTGATATTGACAAGACTACAACTCTAGTAGCTGATCCACAGTCTCTTACAGATAGACAGTTTGAAAAACTCACTCAAAAACACTTGAATAAAGTGGTGCTGCTCAAATTGTCTACACTGTTTTTGAAAGATGATTACCAGGAAGACAAGGTGGAACTGAAAATGTGAAAAATGAGATGCTGGTATATTTTCTGAGTAGAGGAACTGTAAGGTGGATAAGCCAACAAAATTTCACATTCTTTAAAAAGCCTGAGGAGTTGCATAGAAATTGACAAGAAGTTAACACTGCATAGACAAACAAATAAGCAGATGAACAAATTTTCTTTGAAATATGTTGATACTGAAGAAAAGGATCAAGACATGCCTCTGGAAGTAAAGGAGATTAAATGTCAAGAATGTGTGGGTTACTAATTTGGGTTTCAACCTATGAAAGGGAAGATTAATGTTTTGATGCTTAAGGATTTAAAAGAAAAAGATTGCAGTGCTAATGATTTGAGAGCAGCTTATTATCAATTCAAATGTGAGAATGAAGAGATGAAGAAATTGAAGAGATTTGTTGGTGAAACTCTAGCCATTGTGAAAGAAAATATGTTGAAATCATTTTTGAGGAACAATGCAACATTTGAGAAGATCAATTGAGAAGTAATTCTTTTTCCTTATAAATTTGATATTGTTTTAGATTAATTGTTTCATTCTTTAGTTTTGACATCATCAACCCATGATTTATGTTTAAATTTTATAAAGTATAAATATGAGGAGATTGTTAGGAATATATTCATTTGTTGATATACAAAATGCTAGAACATAGTCTAGTTAGTCCATGTATAGGTATCAATGTCATTTGTACTTAGAAGATTTTTTGAAGAAATAAAATCAGAGTTTGGATGCAAATCAGAGTCTGGAAGTAGATCAGAGTCTATAGACTATCAGAGTCTATAGTTTGTCAGAGACTATAGATCATCACAGTTTGAAAGTTTTCAGAGTCTATAAAGCTGAAGCTGAATTTGGAAGGTGAGCACAGTAATGAAAAGTTTTCGAAGATAAAGGCAAATATATTATATATATGCTATGGGAAGGAATATGGATCCATAGAAGAAAACTGTTAGCTAATAATTAAGAATTCTATTCCTATTGTAATTTGATTTTCTGTTATTAGTTGATAGGCAACTCTCTATATAAACACTTTATGTAACCTAATTTATTTTGTCGAACTTTTGAGAGAGCATAGAGATAGAGAAAGTTGCTGTGAGAAACACAGAGTAGCTGCTAGGGTTTGTGTACATCCTAAGAGAGTTTGTATTTGATCATTAATAATACAAACATTATTTTCTTCATACTTTGTGTTTAATCTTTGTTATTTGTTTGAAGCTTAAATACATTGAGTTTGATTTTAAAACAGGCAAAAAGACAACACAAATATTCAACCCCCTTCTATTTGTGTAACTGGGAAAACACGAAAACACTTCCTTTCCGTGTTATTATATACTAGCTTATAGACCATACGATGCATGAGTTATTTTTTAATAATAATTTTATAATTAAAATTTTTGAAAATTTATGTTTATATTAAAATCAAATGTATTTTTTTCTAAAATAATATTAAATTAGTTATTGATATTGGTTGATAATAGAACATTGGTCATTTTATTTATTAATTAATAATATTTAAGAATTTATATCTTTACCTCACAAGAATCAAACCTTAATTAATTAATAATATTTATGGATTTACATCTTTACCCCTAACGATCATATTGACATATTTGGCCCTGACGACCATAACCATATTATCTCCCTTATTCCAATTATATATATGATATAATATAATATATAGACTTTTAAAAAAATTATTTAAATAATATAATGGTAAATTTAATTTAAATTTCAAAACATTCAAATATTAGAATAAAACTACAATAGAATTTGAAATGCAACTCAAATTCTATTATATGAAATTTGAATTTATTCAAATAAATAATAACTTAAAAGTTTTAATTTTTATAACATTGTTTTCAAGTTTTAATACTACTTGGGATTATAGCGTGAAAAGGAGTCAACAAACTCAACTTGAGCAAAGTTTGATTGAAAAAAGTTATGGCCACAAAGCTTAAACAAAACAAAGGTATCCCCTTGGCCCCACCACCACCAAAAGATTGACTCAACAAACACAATCAAACACCCAATCAAAAGACACACACACACACACGCACTAAAACACATAGAATTTCACTACAATTTACCCCTTTCCACACACAAAAAACCCTAAATTAATCCCAATCCCAATCTCTCTCTCTCTCTCTCTCTGGTCATTCCTGTCGCCCTCACTCGCGACTTTGTTCCACTTTCTCTCTCTAAAACACATATAAAACTAGGGCATATATAAACACACAAATGACTCAATCTTCTTCTGCTACTCTCAAGGACCCTGAAGAACAACCACGAGACTCTTCTCCATCTGCTGTTATAACTGCTACTTCCATTGATTCGGCGGTTGTTAGCGGCGGTGAAGGCTCCCCGACAAGGCGGAATTGATCGTCCACGACGAAGCGAAAGAAGGAGGAGGAGCAGAGGAGAGAGTTGAGATGAAGAGTGATGATCCGATGGAGGAGGATGTGACGGCGAACGCGGCGGTGGTGTTTTGTATTAGGTTGAAACAGCCTAGGTCTAACTTGCTGCATAAAATGAGTGTTCCCGAGCTTTGTCGAAAATTCAGGTGCCTTTTCGTGCAATCGAATTTGAAACTTTTCATTGCTTTTACACGTGCTATCGTTCATACTGTATTTAAAGTTGTTACTGTTATCGTTCATACTTTCTAATGTTTCTGAAGTTTCTCGTGATAGGAACTCTAGAAGATAAAACTATTACCGTTATAGCATTTATCTATTCTTATCTTTCCCTGCTGTTTTACAGTGCTGTTGCTTGGTGCGGTAAGCTAAATGCTATAGCATGTGCATCAGAAACCTGTGCAAGAATTCCAAGGTATTTGTATCACTAGTTCAGTACTCTCTCTCCCTCTCTCTCCGGATTAACACTGTTATTCTTGCTAATTCGTTGTAGCTCCACTGCAAATGCACCTTTTTGGATCCCTATACATATTGTGATACCAGAACGACCGTCTGAGTGCACAGTTTTCAACGTTATAGCAGGTATTAAAGTAAAAGTGATTATTTATTTATCCTCCGTTCTAAAATAGATGTCCCATATTAATTTGATTATTAAAAATCAGTTTTAACTTATTTTTCAGAACTACCTTTGGTATAAGTTGTATGTATTTAATAGAAATACAATTCCAAATATTGTAAATTGTCTCGAATTGCAGTAATCTGCAAATTTAAGTATCGTTAGATTTTAAATAAATCACACGGTTCAATTTTTAAATAAGGTTAATAGACTATTGAAATTCAAAATGAGTCATTAACTTTAAATAATTTAAGAACCTTGCAACAAAATATCCTTGGCTGACTTGGTCCGCTTGATATAATTGATTTGTAAATGCTGAATAACTGAAATACTGAATGCACTGAATTAGAGCCTCTGATGAAAAGTAGCTGTGAGATATGGTTATCAAAAGAAAATTATTATTTTACCCCCATTATATATCGGTTATAGTAAACTGTAAATGTATGTACTAAATATATTCCCATGATAATAGTTATTAAAAAATAATCAGAATAATAATTTGAAGCATATATTGTTTAATATATTGCATACACTGACCACATAATAGAATGCATATAAGCCTATGATCTTGCTATCTAACTATAGTAGTATACTGTGATGTTTTGAATAAATAGAGCAGTTATATACTTATATAATACTTGACAACTTTATGGCATATAATACAATATATCTGTTATTTCTGGAAAAAATTAGACCTGCACAAAATTCTTAAGTTTGTTAAACACAGTAATGTAAAATTATTTCTGCTGTCAATTTAAGGTAAAATGTCTCCAGGACTAAAGCAACAACAGCAAAATTTAGAAAATTCTCTATTAAAACGTTGAAGCAAAAGATCAAACTTTAGTCTGTAAAAGATGCTAAAATAGGCTATGGATTGGTCCTGGCTGAATAAGTGTAATTCGCTTCGTAGCTTGTCTGGTAAGTGTTTAAAAATATAATCTTCTGACTGAAAATATCAAAAAGCTGGAAAGTGTTACCAGACAGTGTATTAGATGGTTAATGTTTTGCTTTCTGATGCATTCCGTTTGAAGTAATTGCACAACAATTGTATGGCTATAAATGTAATAGGTTAGAAACTGAACTATAATTTTTGCATCCTTTTACTTTGATAGCATTCTTCCTTGTCGCAAGGAAGTGAAAACAGAACAGAACTTTGTTTTATTTTACTTGATGAAAATAGGGAACTTTGATGTCTTAGTTCCTTTTTAATTGGATTAAGTTGCAGATTCTCCTCGTGATTCGGTTCAGTTTATTGAATGGTCTCCTGCTGCGTGCCCTCATGCCTTATTAATAGCTAATTTCCATGGTCGGATTACCATCTGGACTCACCCTACACAGGTAAGCTGCCATTATTGAAGTCTATTCTGCAAGTACTTGAATACATACTGGTCCTAACAGCACAGCTTTAGTCTTTACAAAATTTTGGTACGTACTCCCGAGCATGCATTTAAATGGAAATCTGCTTGGTGTTTTATAATGGTCCTGCTAAGTTATCTGAAAGATAGTTACATGTTCCCGAGCTTACATCTGATATGCTTACTCAGGGAACAGCCAACCTTGTAAAAGATGCTAGTTGTTGGCAGCGAGATTACGAGTGGAGGCAGGATATTGCAGTTGTTACAAAATGGTTATCAGGGATGTCTCCGGTATGCTGTTTGTAATTGTCTTCTAGTTTGATACAAATTATCTGCACCATGGATAGTCATAGTCCTTTGGGGTTTGTGTTATGAGTTTCAGTACAGGTGGCTTTCCTCCAGATCTGGCAGTAACCCACAGACAACTTTAGAGGAGAAATTCCTTTCCCAGCAGCCTCAAGCTTCAGGTAGGTTTCATCATTCATGTTAGCCTGTCATTGTGACTGTTCGCTACTCTTATTAGTTGTCCCTAATGAGTTATCTTGATTGTAGTTATGTCATATTAAAGGTTGTTTTTATCTGGAATATAAAATAGAATACTATGTTTAAATGCCTTTTTTTCTTGTTAACTCAAGTCACACTGTCAACTGGTATTGCCAATTTTTTTTGATAAAGTTCTGGTACTAAGTTTTTGTCCAGGCATAGTAGCAATATATTAGGTTCACATAAATTAAACTGGACACCAACATTAGGTGGTCTAAGGAGGAGTATTTGAGGTTTAAATGCTTCGTTTTCCTTTTTTTTGTGGGGTGGGATGGGGTTGGGTAACATGAAATCGTTATCACTATAATCTTTATATATGTTTGGAGTTTTTGCTTATGAATCTAAGGCAGATGGTACCTATTAAGATGTAATTGCTCAATTTTGGCTGTTATGGAACTCTCTTATTATTCTTCATTGCATAATGCAAAAATCTGTGCAGGACGATATACCCATTTTGGTGTGCAATTATCGAAACCTTTTCTGTTTTCCTTTTTTTTTTCCCAGCTGGGTGGCCAAATTTTCTCTGTGTTTGCTCTGTCTTCTCGTCGGGTTCTGTTCAACTGCACTGGTCCCAGTGCCCCCCTACTCAGAGTGGTGCAGCATCAAAATGGTTTTGTACAAGCAAAGGAGTGTTGGGAGCTGAGCCGAGCGGTATTATGGCTGCTGATGCTATAGTAACAGACTCTGGAGCCATACACGTGACTGGCGTTCCAATAGTGAACCCATCTACAGTTGTTATTTGGGAAGTTACACCAGGCCCTGGAAATGGATTTCAAACAATCCCAAAGGCAAGTGTGGGGAGTGGGGTTCCTCCCTCCCTGAATCCTCCTTCTTGGGATGGATTCTCGCCTTTGGCTGCTTATTTGTTTAGTTGGCAAGAGTATCTGTTATTAGAAGCAAAGCAAGGGAAAAAGCAAACAGAGCAAGAATACAGTGACATGGTAGCTCTTCATTGTTCACCTGTTTCAAATTTTTCCGCATATGCAAGTCCAGAAACTGCAGCTCAATCAGCAGCAACCACTACATGGGGTTCTGGAGTTACTGCAGTTGCTTTTGATCCTACTCGCGGTGGTTCAGTGATAACGATTGTAATTGTTGAAGGTACTGATATATGATGAAAATGCATCTGATATTGTATTACAATAGTTAAGCAAGTCTTTATTCTAAGTCTTGACATTAATATACACCTTAAGATGGGTGTGTGTGTGTTTGTTTGCTGTTTTTGAAAATCTTTATTTGTATTCATAACTTGCTAACTGGAAGATTAAGGTCTGGATGAGATAAATTTGTATCTGGTGCAATTACAAGTATGTTTCTGCTTCTGTGAGTGAACGAAAGACTTCTCAGTGGTTCGAGTGTTGTTTGGTTTACTATAACTTTTAGGAAAAACATATTTTATAAATATATATATGTAAAATAGATATTTTATTTTTGATAAAAAATTCCAGTCGATATATATTAATTTAAAGAAGTTCAATGTAAAATAATAGTATGATTCTGAAATACCCTACTACAATAATATTAATATTATCTTGGGGTATTACAATTGTTGTTTTAACTTCTAACCTCTTTGTGATTTAATGATGATTCAAGTGATGTCTAATTTTTCAATGTATATACGAGTTGATTTGTCAATATACTAGGTTCCCACACTTTTTACTCGGTGGGTATCATACCATGTATTAGTTTCTTATATTTGAGTGAACTATATACTTCTAAATTTGTATAATATAAAAGCCACAACTCGTTTATATCCAATGTTTATTAAGTAACTGTATATTGAAAGGTAATTTATTATTATAGTTGGGTTCTGTTGAAGTGTGAT
>QRFB01000958.1:0-37178 GCA_008931105.1 Oenanthe javanica | reverse complement strand
TTTTTTTTTGTGATGTATCATCTCTTAACTATTATTTGGGTTATGTTTATTTTTGGTTTTACCAGTTTCTTTAAACAGTGTCATAGCAGTGCTGGATGCAGATTTCCACTCTCTTTCTTCTACACCGCATAGGCAACAGTATGGTCCTGTATGTTTTGTTGACTTTTGCTCTTACATCTCTAATAATTCCTATAAGAAATTGTCTATGATAATTGCCTCTTTAAGGTTTTCTGCTATTAATATACACGGTTTTCTTGACATATTTTTTCCTTTTTTATTTGTTGTGTACCATGCAAATGAGAATGTCAGGAACAGCACCTTAATTGCTTGTTGGTATAAATGTGCAGGGCTGGTGACATCACTATTTGAACTGTTAGGTAGTATAGAAGGTTGTTAATATGGGTATTAGAGTCATTTTCTATGTTTGTTAGTAATGGGGTCTATATATAGTAGATGTGTTTGTAATTTCAGATTATGCATTATGAAATAACAGAAAAGGAACTGTTCCATAACTGCTCTCTCCCTTCTCTCTACTGTTTCTCTCACTAGAACTTCTATCTTCTTCTCCAAGTTTTCTCTATCTCTAAATCTGCTGATCTGTATATCTCATCTCTAATTCTCTGATCTCTCTACATTTCTGGGCTAATATCTCTCTGATTTTATCTCTTTTCCTGCTAAATTTCTAGTTTTCCTATCTGTTACTTCAATTACTGTCATACAAATACATACAATCATAAAAACACTCAGAAAATCAACTCAGGAACCTAGAGTTCCTGACAGAGAACTACTTACAATCCTATTGCATATATAAAGTTGTAGTAGTGGTGTAGGCGCTCCGTGCTCCCTTATTTACTTGGCATCAACTAGAAACAAACATATTTGACCACAACACCATATCTAGTATATCAAAAGTTTCTGCAAGATTTTAATTTGTGTAAAGTTATTAATCAAAAGTGTCTTGGTCCAAAGTCTGTCTAGGATGAATGATTTGTGCTGCTCTGCAGCCATCGTTTCCGGCTATGCTGCTGTTTGATCTTTATAATGACCTGCCTACTCCATTTCATGCTAATAATTGAGAATGCTGTCATCCAGTGGTGTGAGAGCTGAATTTGAAATCACTTTTCATCCTCTGCATGTTCGCTTTCATCCCTTCACATTTTTAAAAATGTGCATAATTTAACCTTTAATCTCTGGTGCGGATACNTTCGCTTTCATCCCTTCACATTTTTAAAAATGTGCATAATTTAACCTTTAATCTCTGGTGCCGATACGAAAATATGATACTGACACATCTAATATTAATTAAATACAGAGCCTGGATAGAATAAAGTGCAGGTTACTAGAAGGTACAAATGCTCAAGAAGTTAGGGCAATGGTTCTTGATATGCAAGCTAGGTTGTTGCTGGATATGCTGGGAAAAGGAATTGAATCAGCACTAATAAATCCATCAGCTTTGGTGCCAGAGCCTTGGTTAGCATCTGGCGAGACGTTATCCGGCATTGATCCTGAAGCAATGGCTGTGGATCCTGCTTTAGTCTTATCCATCCAGGTATTTAAAGTCTAATTGAACATGGTGGCGAGTTGTTTTACCTTTTTTTTGCATTGGAAATAAAATTGAGCCCCTTTAGAGAGAAGTTAACAGCAAAAAAATCAAGCAACAGACTCGGTTTACAGAACATTCAGGTTCTGAAGTGCAACCAAGTTGCAAAGGTCGCAAATGCCCAAGTGTAAGGCAAGGCGCGCCTCATTAAAGTGAGGTTTATAATGTACTTGCGATTTAAATGTGTTCATGTTTGTCACCTGTCAGTGTGAGAGAGATATATGCATACTTGCAAGCAATTACTATAGTTTGCAAGTACTAATTTTCAGTAGAACCAAATGATGATGCTATTTTTTTTGTTTTTGAACTAGGTTTTTGGCTTTTTGACCGTGCATTCTTTACTGATTCCCTGATTGCATGTTTCAGGCTTATGTTGATGCAATACTTGATTTAGCATCCCATTTCATTACACGCTTACGACGTTATGCAAGTTTCTGCCGTACGTTGGCAAGCCATGCTGTTACGGCAGGTACAGGTGTCGGCCGGAGTATGGTGACGAGTCCTACTCAAAGTTCTGCTTCTCCTGCAGCCACTCCAGGTCGGTATAAAATTAATATTCAGTTTTACTAAGTCAAAAGTTAAAGCACTATCATTTTTATCTATTGATCCCAAGAGTTTAATCTATTTAAAATAAATACAAGTGACTGTACTACATTGCAGAAATATTCTTCTAATGCTCCCGGTCATTTCAATATTGTACATGGTGTTTCAGGAAGTCATGGTGGTACAGCAAATTCCACCGGAAGTACTCAAATGCAAGCTTGGGTGCAAGGAGCTATTGCCAAGATCAGCAGCACTTCAGATGGAGTCCCCAGTTCAACCTCAGCCCCCATAAATGGCCCTTCCTCCTTTATGCCAATAAGTATTAATACAGGAACTTTTCCAGGAACTCCAGCTGTAAGGCTTATCGGAGATTGTCATTTCCTCCATAGATTATGCCAACTTTTGCTTTTTTGTTTTTTCTTCCGCCGGACACAATTACCCCGCTTTATTGGCGGGGCTCAAAGAAACGCTGATACTGGCACACAGAAAACTCATCCTAATGGCCCAGGTAAGGTAGAAGAAATTAGCTCTGTTCCTACAAAGCCCACATCAGCTATGATAAGGACGGATGAAGGACAAGCGTCTAGGGTTAGTCAGGGTGTTACTGGAGCAAAAGGAGCTGAGGAAGGTCCAGCTGGCTGGTCAAGGTTGGGTGCCGGGAATGCTGGTCAAGGATACACATTTGAAGAGGTAGAAGATGATCATCCTATAATATAGTTGTGAAATTTCATACAGATAAAGAAAACTTCATGAAGAACACGAATTAAAGTTCCACTCNAGGTTGGGTGCGGGGAATGCTGGGCAAGGATACGCATTTGAAGAGGTAGAAGATGATCATCCTATAATATAGTTGTGAAATTTCATACAGATAAAAAAAACTTCATGAAGAACACGAATTGAAGTTCCACTTTTACCCGTAAATAGCTTATTTCCACTGATATTTTCTTTTATTATAATATATTATTTCAGCAATTAGGAACTGGTTTCTTGTTTTAAAAGTTGACATTTAAATTTTAATAAGCATTACTTTAACTTATGAACTCCCCAGTAATCTATATTCTATAGTTTTATTCGGTTTTTCCAGATTCCGTTACTTTCTTACAGGTTAAGGTGCTCTTCCTCATACTAATGGATCTATGTCGGCGAACATCAGTGCTGGCACATCCATTGCCAATATCTCAAGTGGGAAGCAACAACATCCAGGTTCGCCTTCACTATATCGATGGGAACTACACTGTTCTGCCTGAAGTTGTAGAAGCAGCCCTTGGCCCACATATGCAGGTACTTCCATTCTTCTCTAAAATGATAGCATTTGCAGAAGACTATATAGATAATATTATGTTGACTTTGAATGCAGCATTCACTTCTTCATGAAATTATGGATTTTTAGTGAAGGTGATATAATAATTTTAGATCATTTTTAAAGAATCGAACCCTAATGTGCTGAAAGTGTTTAATATAATATTATTTTTCACCTGGCTATAAAGTTCTCAAGAATATTTTGTCCAAGAGTGATTGTGCTTAACTCTTGCTTCTGATGTTGCCATTTGAGCTTCTAAGGTTTCAACAGTGTCTCACATCACCTCTCAATTGTCATAAAGTACCTGCTCATCTTTAGCTTCTACAAATTACAGGGTCATCTGCCTAGTCATCACCATTAAATTGTTCTTAATGTCAAGGATTTAATGAAGTTTGACTGAGCATAATCTTTGACGACCACAATTACATTGAATCTTCTACTTGTACATTGTTCTGAAAGACTGAAAGTCAACCATTTTCTTAAGGCATCCAAAAGATAGTTACCATTAATTTACGGTTACCTTTGAAACTTGTTATTGGAAATTGTTGACCCACATTTGTAATATTTGTTATAGAATAGTTCGTAATTGCCATCTATTTTGGTATATACAAGTACTTCATCCGAGAGTGGTCATGCCATCATATCATATGTTCTGTATTCTGTATATCTATCATGGAATGATCAATTTTTCGACGGTTGAATATTGTAATAATGGAACAGGTTCTAACCTATAATGCAACTTCTCTGATACTTGGAAAATCAGTTCTTCACTATCTTTGAAATCCCTAGATTCGAAGTAGAACTTTGGTTAATAAATAATAATAGAACTTGGAACCAATATTAGCCCTAGGTGTTTGTTTACTGAAAATCACATATTTATTTGTTTAGCTGCAGTACATAATGTATTGCAATTATCTAGATCTCTCACTTTCTTAATTTTAATTATCATCCTCTTTATTATTTTATTATTTTCTCTTTTTTCAAATATTATTTGCACATTTTGTTTGTGTTCTTTAACTTTTAATTTTAAAAAATAAATGATAAATATATCAATTTATTTCATTCTAATAAAATATATAAAAACACAAACAACTAATGAACTAATTTACTACTTTCTATTGATATTATAAAATTATATATATATATATATATCATTTCCGATAAATTTAAGGTAAGAATAATAAATTACTAATTAATGGTATGTTTTGTACCCCTTTTCAATCTCCCTTGTCTTTCTTTCAAATGTCTTTTTTGTTTTTATATTCTTACTTGTAATATTTTAAAATAAAATAAAATTTCCCCTACATATGAAAATGGTATTTTTCATTATTTAATTAGTAGTTAATATACATCATTAACATGTTATTAATTAAATATGTTTAATTTTCCAAAAGAAAATTTATATACTATTATAATATAATATTTCTGTTGCATCGCGCATCGCACGGGAACTAACTAGTGTGTGTGTGTGTGTTGAAGATAGGCTAGACAACCCTCTATGGACGATGCATTTAACAAAATTGTGGATTGAAATGATTTTGTATCCGTTCCTTCTCGGATAATTTGTTTACGGAAGGAGCACAGCGGCATATTTATTTTACTTCAATGAACGAAGAGAAAAAGTAGAGAGCTTAGGACTGGGTTGTTTGGTTTCATCTTTGTGACAATATGCAGAACTTGTAAATTCATTGCATACAGCACCTAAGCTAGACTGTTACTTGAACAATTTAATCTTATCTTCAAATGAAAAACACTTCATGGTCTATGGTTATTGGATACCTGATGATATGCATTAATTCACTTGCAAAGATGGCGACCTCTTACAATTTCTTCAATTGGATTCTGATATAGAATATGCCCCGGCCTAGAGGTGCTGATGCTGCTGGTTTGTTACTCCGTGAGTTAGAATTGCACCCCCCTGCCGAAGAATGGCACAAGCGGAATATGTTCGGCGGTCCCTGGTCTGATCCAGAGGATATGGATCCATAGAAGAAAACTGTTAGCTAATAATTAGGAATTCTATTCCTATTGTAATTTGATTTTCTGTTATTAGAGACAACTCTCTATATAAACACTTTATGAAACCTAATTTATTTTGTCGAACTTTTGAGATAGCATAGAGATAGAGAAAGTTGCTGTGAGAAACACAGAGTAGCTGCTTGGGTTTGTGTACATCTTAGGAGAGTTTGTATTTGATCATTAATAATACAAACATTATTTTCTTCCTACTTTGTGTTTAATCTCTGTTATTTGTTTTTGTTTGAAGCTTAAATACATTGAGTTTGATTTTAAAATAGGTAAAAAGACAACACAAATTTTCAACCCCCTTCTATTTCTATTTGTGTAACTGAGAAAACATGAAAACACTTCTTTTCCGTGTTATTATATATTAGCTTATAGACCATACGATGCATGAGTTATTTTTTAATAATAATTTTATAATTAAAATTTTTGAAAATTTATGTGAATATTATTATGTTTATATTAAAATCAAATGTATTTTTTTTCTAAAATAATATTAAATTAGTTATTGATATTGGTTGATAATAGAACATTGGTCATTTTATTTATTAATTAATAATATTTAGGAATTTATATCTTTACCTCACAAGAATCAAACCTTAACCAATTAATTAATTAATAATATTTATGAATTTACATCTTTACCCCTAACGATCATATTGATATATTTGGTCCTGACGACCATAACCATATTATCTCCCTTATTCCAATTATATATATGATATAATATAATATATAGGTTTTTAAAAAAATTATTTAAATAATATAATGGTAAATTTCATTTAAATTTCAAAACATTCAAATATTAGAATAAAACTACAATAGAATTTGAAATGCAACTCAAATTCTATTATATGAAATTTAAATTTATTCAAATAAATAATAACTTAAAAGTTTTAATTTTTATAACATTGTTTTCAAGTTTTAATACTACTTGGGATTATAGCGTGAAAAGGAGTCAACAAACTCAACTTGAGCAAAGTTTGATTGAGAAAAGTTACGGCCACAAAGCTTAAACAAAACAAAGGTATCCCCTTGGCCCCACCACCACCAAAACATTGACTCAACAAACACAATCAAACACCCAATCAAAAGACACACACACACGCACTAAAACACACAGAATTTCACTACAATTTACCCCTTTCCACACACAAAAAACCCTAAATTAATCCCAATCCCAATCTCTCTCTCTCTCTCTCTACGGTCATTCCTGTCGCCCTCACTCGCGACTTTGTTCCACTTTCTCTCTCTAAAACACATATAAAACTAGGGCATATATAAACACACAAATGACTCAATCTTCTTCTGCTACTCTCAAGGACCCTGAAGAACAACCACGAGACTCTTCTCCATCTGCTGTTATAACTGCTACTGCCATTGATTCGGCGGTTGTTAGCGGCGGTGAAGGCTCCGACAAGGCGGAATTGATCGTCCACGACGAAGCGAAAGCCGGAGGAGGAGCGGAGGAGAGAGTTGAGATGAAGAGTGATGATCCGATGGAGGAGGATGTGACGGCGAACGCGGCGGTGGTGTTTTGTATTAGGTTGAAACAGCCTAGGTCTAATTTGCTGCATAAAATGAGTGTTCCCGAGCTTTGTCGAAAATTCAGGTGCCTTTTCGTGCAATCGAATTTGAAACTTTTCATTGCTAATATGTGCTATAATATTTGCTACAAGTTGGGCTTTTGATGATATTGCAATTGAAATTCGGGTGATTTTGTGTTATATGATGTTTTTAGTGTTGAAATATGATTCTTAAGTGATTGAGAGATTAAAGGAGTACACGTATTTGGATTGAGGATTTGAATGGAGTTTGTGGCATGTGTCAAAGTTTAGATTTTGATGATGCTACAATAAGTTTTAATTATGTACGAACTTTCTTCTAGACTCCATTTTGAATAGATACTATTACACTCCAGACTCACCGTCCAGTGTGTCTGTAATATACTTATGGACTAAGGAAAATGATACTCCTTACACATATGTATAACACTTGAAAGAATAAATTAAATAATTTCCGGATATACATGTATTTATTATTATATTAAAACATATATTTAATAACTTAAAAATTAAGTTTCATGTGTATTATATCAAAAAAATTAAATAATTATAAATTTTGTACCCATTCGTCCCATTGTACCTCATTCCACTGTACCGGTTTCAATCAAGATAAAATTTCACATATCCTTGTCCATATCCCGTTTCAATCGAACCCCATCATATGTAACACCGGGAACACTTCTATTAAGCACAAAAGGTAATTTCATATGTTCTGCACTTTCAAATTATTCTCTTTCGCCCCTAAAAGTTTGTAACACGGTGATTCAGATAAGGAATTAATAAATTAATTTGTATATAGAGATGAATAGTATGAATTGATTTTATTGGATAACTCTGAGAATTTATTGTGATTCCGTGGATTTTCTGCGGAGATAGGTATTTACACTTATTTTCATCCTTTTCCCACCCTTGTCCTGCATCACATGATAAAGTATAAAATTTGTGTGGGAATACATGAAATTAGCTTCATGACGGATGAATATTTGAAGCCTAAATTGCAGACTGTAGTAAGAGCAAGTGACTTTTGAGTCCCTTGTTGAAAATCACATGACAGATAAAGTTGAGGGCATTGTTATCACGAAGACGACTAGTCATCGACTAGTCGACGACTAGTCGACACGAAGGTACTCGGGCGCCGAGATTTTTCGAAGCCCGACTTGGCGCCGTGATAACGATGATTATGGTGTAATGTGTATGATCACATTATTCGATCAATGACAATACACAATAAAGGGATAGAGATGAACTTAATATTGAGATGAATTACTTTGTTTGATTTTGTCATCACTTATGTTTTTATTTGCTTGAAAATGTTTAATATTTGGTATTTGCATGTTATTAGGTAGTAAATATGCTTAATTTGAACTTATTACTCTATTACTTTTGATTAAATTGTGAAATTGACGTGTTTAGCAATGCTACAAGTTATCGACTTTTTACGACTAGTCGAGCGACTTGTCGACTAGTCTTTACGAAGGTAGTTGAGCGTCAAGTCTCGACTTGGCGCCGTAATAACCATGGTTGAGGGGTTTGTTATATTATTATAAATTATCTCTTTAAATAAGTTGTTGATAAATCTTCTAGGATTACTAATGACCACGCTAAAAGTCTTATTTTACTATAAATTTTTAATTTTCATAAATGATAAAGGTCCTGATAAAAATAATGAATTCTGGGAGTATGAGGTCACATGATATCTGTATCGATTAGGACAATGGTTAAAATGCTAGAAACAGGCGAAAAGGGTGTAAAAAAGAGATAAACCTATCCCTACAAAGAAACAGGCGAAAAGGGTGTAAAAAAGAGATAAACCTATCGTACAAAATTATCAAAGCACACAATAAGCAGATATATTTTAATATATTTATCAATTATATATAATGTATTTCTGTCTAATACTGAAGATTACGACTGTTTAATAGAGATCTGAAAATCAATTATATATAGTGTATTTAAAGTTGTTAGTGTTATCGTCCATACTTTCTAATGTTTCTGAAGTTTCTCGTGATAGGAACTCTAGAAGATAAAACTATTACTGTTATAGCATTTATCTATTCTTATCTTTCCCTGCTGTTTTACAGTGCTGTTGCTTGGTGCGGTAAGCTAAATGCTATAGCATGTGCATCAGAAACCTGTGCAAGAATTCCAAGGTATTTGTATCACTAGTTCAGTACTCTCTCTCCCTCTCTCTCTGGATTAACACTGTTATTCTTGCTAATTCGTTGTAGCTCCACTGCAAATGCACCTTTTTGGATCCCTATACATATTGTGATACCAGAACGACCGACTGAGTGCACAGTTTTCAACGTTATAGCAGGTATTAAAGTAAAAGTGATTATTTATTTATCCTCCGTTCTAAAATAGATGTCCCATATTAATTTGATTATTAAAAATCAGTTTTAACTTATTTTTCAGAACTACCTTTGGTATAAGTTGTATGTATTTAATAGAAATACAATTCCAAATATTGTAAATTGTCTCGAATTGCAGTAATCTGCAAATTTAAGTATCGTTAGATTTTAAATAAATCACACGGTTCAATTTTTAAATAAGGTTAATAGACTATTGAAATTCAAAATGAGTCATTAACTTTAAATAATTTAAGAACCTTGCAACAAAATATCCTTGGCTGACTTGGTCCGCTTGATATAATTGATTTGTAAATGCTGAATAACTGAAATACTGAATGCACTGAATTAGAGCCTCTGATGAAAAGTAGCTGTGAGATATGGTTATCAAAAGAAAATTATTATTTTACCCCCATTATATATCGGTTATAGTAAACTGTAAATGTATGTACTAAATATATTCCCATGATAATAGTTATTAAAAAATAATCAGAATAATAATTTGAAGCATATATTGTTTAATATATTGCATACACTGACCACATAATAGAATGCATATAAGCCTATGATCTTGCTATCTAACTATAGTAGTATACTGTGATGTTTTGAATAAATAGAGCAGTTATATACTTATATAATACTTGACAACTTTATGGCATATAATACAGTATATCTGTTATTTCTGGAAAAAATTAGACCTGCACAAAATTCTTAAGTTTGTTAAACACAGTAATGTAAAATTATTTCTGCTGTCAATTTAAGTTAAAATGTCTCCAGGACTAAAGCAACAACAGCAAAATTTAGAAAATTCTCTATTAAAACGTAGAAGCAAAAAATCAAACTTTAGTCTGTAAAATATGCTAAAATAGGCTATGGATTGGTCCTGGCTGAATAAGTGTAATTCGCTTCGTAGCTTGTCTGGTAAGTGTTTAAAAATATAATCTTCCGACTGAAAATATCAAAAGGCTGGAAAGTGTTACCGGACAGTGTATTAGATGGTTAATGTTTTGCTTTCTGATGCATTCCGTTTGAAGTAATGCACAACAATTGTTGTAACACCCCCTTCCCAAAACGAGACAAGGGGTTACTTAACAAATCTCAAACCTGTATACAGAGTACTAAAATCCACCTTATAATAATTAAATAAGTCCAAGAGATCTCTAAAATAATATTAAAACCTCTAAAACAATTTAAAATGATAAATACGAATAAATCCAAAATCTCTAATAATAAATAATGTCTAAATAATAGCTAGAAGTCCAACTTTCTAATCAACTGTATTATTGGTAGCTCTCCATCACACAGCCCGAGATCGCCCTAAGTACCTGCCAACCTGCCAGAAGAAAGAATACGGAATACGGCATGAGCCAAATGCCCAGTACGGATTGGAATACAGTTTATAAAACAAGAAGCAAGATATATAATTTGATAATAATAAATAAACTTTAATTTTTAAAGACAAGGCTGAAGCAAAGAGGGTCAGGATATTTCATACCGATACAAAACAGATAACAGATACACACATCATAGGGTACCTAATGCGTGCAACAAACCGGACAACGTGTACGGCATATACAACGTCACCGTCAGATATCAAATCACAAATCAAATCAAATTTTGGGTGCACCCATGTATCCTCAAACAAATATCAAATGCGCAAAACTCGCCACCTGAGCAGAAGGATACGCCGTGACTAATCGCACTGCCACGGAAGTGTCATGCCATTAGTGCCGCAATGACATGGCTGTAGTACCCACCCCTACACTGGTTAACTCGGTACACCCTATATCACTCTAAGGGTTCAAATAAAATAATACATGGCTGTAGTACCCCTACAGCTGGTTAACTCGGTACACCCTATATCACTCTAAGGGTTTAAATAAAATAATTTTCACAATTTTAAAACCACCTGAACAGATATTTCAAATATTCTACGCAGATATGTAACATACATAATTTTCGAAAATCGTAGAGACAAATATTTAAATATTTCAAAACAGACTTTAAAATAACTTTCGGAGAATCAAAACAGTCAAAACGAATAATAACGGAAGGAACAGATTTACGAACGGAACGAATTAAATATAATTAATCCTAAAGAGAGTAGCGCTAAATCCGTCCCTCGAAANAAATCCGTACCTCGAAATAGCAATCTCAGACACTAACGAAAACTCGAACTAGCAATTTCAGACACTAACGAAAACTGCATAGACCCACAAAATTTCTGGTTCACGATCTGTTCTTCTTGATCAAGACAATTCAATGCGTCCAAGGTACCAAATAGCGCCTCTGTATTTCTTTCTTACGCGGACTCCACTTTAAGGTTTAATAAAACTCACGGTTGTGTATACATGGGTCTTGTATATATACTGAATAAAATAATCCTTAACACCCAATCGAAAATATCACATCTCAAACGTCTCAAACGTCGAACTTCTTCATAACTCCAATTCTGCCCAGATCTGTATTTTACCTTTTTGACCCTCTAAACGATGTTTTCTGGAAAAACTTAAAACACAACAATCGTAGAGAACGAAAAGATTTTTCTAAAAAGTCCAAAATCAACAAATTCCGACTTACAATGAATTTATTACGAATTTTACAAGACAACTGATTTGTGTATGAATAATCCTACGAATTTTACAAACAAAGATGAAGAAAAAGAATAAGGATTTGTGTATCGAGAGAGATTTACATCTGTTTAGTCTTGGTGGCTAGAAAAGAATATGAAAGAATGAGGAGATCTTAATCTATATATAGAGTTTTAAAACCCTACAACAAAACCTACTACGATTCAAATACCAATATTCGAAAGCCCGTTATTCTAATCCAATTTTAATTCCTAATCTCTATCTAATTTTAATCCTTTTTTATTATTATTAATCTATTTTATTACAAATTCTATTTCTAATCAAATTCAATATAATAAATATTATGGTTAAAGAAAATAATCTTTACAAATTCTAATCTAATTCTAATTATTATTACTAATATCTAAATAAATAAATTACGGATATTACAATTGTATGGCTATAAATGTAACAGGATAGAAACTGAACTATAAATTTTGCATCCTTTTACTTTGATAGCATTCTTCCTTGTCGCAAGGAAGTGAAAACAGAAGAGAACTTTGTTTTATTTTACTTGATGAAAATAGAGAACTTTGATGTCTTAGTTCCTTTTTAATTGGATTATGTTGCAGATTCTCCTCGTGATTCGGTTCAGTTTATTGAATGGTCTCCTGCTGCGTGCCCTCGTGCCTTATTAATAGCTAATTTCCATGGTCGGATTACCATCTGGACTCACCCTACACAGGTAAGCTGCCATTATTGAAGTCTATTCTGCAAGTACTTGAATACATACTGGTCCTAACAGCACAGCTTTAGTCTTTACAAAATTTTGGTACGTACTCCCGAGCATGCATTTAAATGGAAATCTGCTTGGTGTTTTATAATGTTCCTGCTAAGTTATCTGAAAGATAGTTACATGTTCCCGAGCTTACATCTGATATGCTTACTCAGGGAACAGCCAACCTTGTAAAAGATGCTAGTTGTTGGCAGCGAGATTACGAGTGGAGGCAGGATATTGCAGTTGTTACAAAATGGTTATCAGGGATGTCTCCGGTATGCTGTTTGTAATTGTCTTCTAGTTTGATACAAATTATCTGCACCGTGGATAGTCATAGTCCTTTGGGGTTTGTGTTATGAGTTTCAGTACAGGTGGCTTTCCTCCAGATCTGGCAGTAACCCACAGACAACTTTAGAGGAGAAATTCCTTTCCCAGCAGCCTCAAGCTTCAGGTAGGTTTCATCATTCATGTTAGCCTGTCATAGTGACTGTTCGCTACTCTTATTAGTTGTCCCCAATGAAGTTATCTTGATTGTAGTTATGTCATATTAAAGGTTGTTTTTATCTGGAATATAAAATAGAATACTATGTTTACATGCCTTTTTTTTCTTGTTAACACAAGTCACACTGTCAACTGGTATTGCCAATTTTTTTGATAAAGTTCTGGTGCTAAGTTTTTGTCCAGGCATAGTAGCAATATATTAGGTTACATAAATTAAACTGGACACCAACATTAGGTGGTCTAACGAGGAGTATTTGAGGTTTAAATTCTTCGTTTTCCTTTTTTTTTGTGGGGTGGGATGGGGTTGGGTAACATGAAATCGTTATCACTATAATCTTTATATATGTTTGGAGTTTTTGCTTATGAATCTAAGGCAGATGGTACCTATTAAGATGTAATTGCTCAATTTTGGCTGTTATGGAACTCTCTTATTATTCTTCATTGCATAATGCAAAAATCTGTGCAGGACGATATACCCATTTTGGTGTGCAATTATCGAAACCTTTTCTGTTTTCCTTTTTTTTTTCCCAGCTGGGTGGCCAAATTTTCTCTGTGTTTGCTCTGTCTTCTCGTCGGGTTCTGTTCAACTGCACTGGTCCCAGTGCCCCCCTACTCAGAGTGGTGCAGCATCAAAATGGTTTTGTACAAGCAAAGGACTGTTGGGAGCTGGGCCGAGCGGTATTATGGCTGCTGATGCTATAGTAACAGACTCTGGAGCCATGCACGTGGCTGGCGTTCCAATAGTGAACCCATCTACAGTTGTTATTTGGGAAGTTACACCAGGCCCTGGAAATGGATTTCAAACAATCCCAAAGGCAAGTGTGGGGAGTGGGGTTCCTCCCTCCCTGAATCCTCCTTCTTGGGATGGATTCTCGCCTTTGGCTGCTTATTTGTTTAGTTGGCAAGAGTATCTGTTATTAGAAGCAAAGCAAGGGAAAAAGCAAACAGAGCAAGAATACAGTGACATGGTAGCTCTTCATTGTTCACCTGTTTCAAATTTTTCCGCATATGCAAGTCCAGAAGCTGCAGCTCAATCAGCAGCAACCACTACATGGGGTTCTGGAGTTACTGCAGTTGCTTTTGATCCTACTCGCGGTGGTTCAGTGATAACGATTGTAATTGTTGAAGGTACTGATATATGATGAAAATGCATCTGATATTGTATTACAATAGTTAAGCAAGTCTTTATTCTAAGTCTTGACATTAATATACACCTTAAGATGGGTGTGTGTGTGTTTGTTTGCTGTTTTTGAAAATCTTTATTTGTATTCATAACTTGCTAACTGGAAGATTAAGGTCTGGATGAGATAAATTTGTATCTGGTGCAATTACAAGTATGTTTCTGCTTCTGTGAGTGAACGAAAGACTTCTCAGTGGTTCGAGTGTTGTTTGGTTTACTATAACTTTTAGGAAAAACATATTTTATAAATATATATATGTAAAATAGATATTTTATTTTTGATAAAAAATTCCAGTCGATATATATTAATTTAAAGAAGTTCAATGTAAAATAATAGTATGATTCTGAAATACCCTACTACAATAATATTAATATTATCTTGGGGTATTACAATTGTTGTTTTAACTTCTAACCTCTTTGTGATTTAATGATGATTCAAGTGATGTCTAATTTTTCAATGTATATACGAGTTGATTTGTCAATATACTAGGTTCCCACACTTTTTACTCGGTGGGTATCATACCATGTATTAGTTTCTTATATTTGAGTGAACTATATACTTCTAAATTTGTATAATATAAAAGCCACAACTCGTTTATATCCAATGTTTATTAAGTAACTGTATATTGAAAGGTAATTTATTATTATAGTTGGGTTCTGTTGAAGTGTGATCCAATACCTGACTATTTTCTCTTTGCAGGGCAGTACATGTCTCCTTATGATCCTGATGAAGGCCCCTCAATTACAGGATGGAGAGTTCAACGTTGGGAATCGTCTGTCGAGCATGTTGTACTTCATCAAATATTCGGGAACCCGACTTCCAGTTTAGGGGGACAGGCACCTATGCAGACAGTTTGGGTGACTAAAGTAAATAAATGCATTCCAACTACTAGTGATATTAAAACTCGGCAAGTAGCTGCAAGCGGGTTATCTTCTGATGGGCGCCATACATATGACGCAGGCGTTGATGATGAAAATAGGGTCAGTTTTGATCCGTTTGATCTACCAAGTGATGTAAGAACTCTTGCTCGGATTGTATATTCTGCTCATGGGGGTGAGATTGCAGTTGCTTTTTTGAGAGGTGGAGTTCACATCTTTTCTGGTCCAAGCTTTACACCTGTTGATAACTACCAGATTAATGTTGGTTCTGCAATTGCTTCTCCTGCTTTCTCCTCTACAAGCTGTTGTTCAGCTTCTGTCTGGCATGATACGGGCAAGGATAGTACCATACTAAAAATAATTCGTGTTCTTCCTCCTGCTGTTCCTAGTAATCAAGTTAAGGCAAACACTTCAACATGGGAACAAGCAATTGCAGAGAGGTATATTTTAATGACATTATTATACTGAGGGAATCTAAACCAAGTAGTAATTGTGCATGTTTCTCTTTGCAGTGTTAGGTAGTTAAATCTGACATTGCTATACCAAAGTGGTTTTGTAAAACCATATCAATTTATTGTTTCTGTCCTTAACAAGACAGATGTTTTTTCAAACACAGTATTTCAGTTATATTGCTCCAACTTGACAGATTTTGGTGGAGTCTATTGGTAGGAGTTGATTGGTGGGATGCTGTTGGATGTACACAGAGTGCTGCAGAAGATGGAATTGGTAATGAGTCTATATGTCAGTCCAAGTACATAGTTTTTTTTTGTGATGTATCATCTCTTAACTATTATTTGGGTTATGTTTATTTTTGGTTTTACCAGTTTCTTTAAACAGTGTCATAGCAGTGCTGGATGCAGATTTCCACTCTCTTCCTTCTACACCGCATAGGCAACAGTATGGTCCTGTATGTTTTGTTGACTTTTGCTCTTACATCTCTAATAATTCCTATAAGAAATTGTCTATGATAATTGCCTCTTTAAGGTTTTCTGCTATTAATATACATGGTTTTCTTGACATATTTTTTCCTTTTTTATTTGTTGTGTACCATGCAAATGAGAATGTCAGGAACAGCACCTTAAGTGCTTGTTGGTATAAATGTGCAGGGCTGGTGACATCACTATTTGAACTGTTAGGTAGTATAGAAGGTTGTTAATATGGGTATTAGAGTCATTTTCTATGTTTGTTAGTAATGGGGTCTATATATAGTAGATGTGTTTGTAATTTCAGATTATGCATTATGAAATAACAGAAAAGGAACTTTTCCATAACTGCTCTCTCCCTTCTCTCTACTGTTTCTCTCACTAGAACTTCTATCTTCTTCTCCAAGTTTTCTCTATCTCTAAATCTGCTGATCTGTATATCTCATCTCTAATTCTCTGATCTCTCTACATTTCTGTGCTAATATCTCTCTGATTTTATCTCTTTTCCTGCTAAATTTCTAGTTTTCCTATCTGTTACTGCAATTACTGTCATACAAATACATACAATCATAAAAACACTCAGAAAATCAACTCAGGAACCTAGAGTTCCTGACAGAGAACTACTTACAATCGTATTGCATATATAAAGTTGTAGTAGTGGTGTAGGCGCTCCGTGCTCCCTTATTTACGTGGCATCAACTAGAAACAAACATATTTGACCACAACACCATATCTAGTATATCAAAAGTTTCTGCAAGATTTTAATTTGTGTAAAGTTATTAATCAAAAGTGTCTTGGTCCAAAGTCTGTCTAGGATGAATGATTTGTGCTGCTCTGCAGCCATCGTTTCCGGCTATGCTGCTGTTTGATCTTTATAATGACCTGCCTACTCCATTTCATGCTAATAATTGAGAATGCTGTCATCCAGTGGTGTGAGAGCTGAATTTGAAATCACTTTTCATCCTCTGCATGTTCGCTTTCATCCCTTCACATTTTTAAAAATGTGCATAATTTAACCTTTAATCTCTGGTGCCGATACGGAAATATGATACTGACACATCTAATANAAATATGATACTGACACATCTAATGTTAATTAAATACAGAGCCTGGATAGAATAAAGTGCAGGTTACTAGAAGGTACAAATGCTCAAGAAGTTAGGGCAATGGTTCTTGATATGCAAGCTAGGTTGTTGCTGGATATGCTGGGAAAAGGAATTGAATCAGCACTAATAAATCCATCAGCTTTGGTGCCAGAGCCTTGGTTAGCATCTGGCGAGACGTTATCCGGCATTGATCCTGAAGCAATGGCTGTGGATCCTGCTTTAGTCTTATCCATCCAGGTATTTAAAGTCTAATTGAACATGGTGGCGAGTTGTTTTACCTTTTTTTTGCATTGGAAATAAAATTGAGCCCCTTTAGAGAGAAGTTAACAGCAAAAAAATCAAGCAACAGACTCGGTTTACAGAACATTCAGGTTCTGAAGTGCAACCAAGTTGCAAAGGTCGCAAATGCCCAAGTGTAAGGCAAGGCGCGCCTCATTAAAGTGAGGTTTATAATGTACTTGCGATTTAAATGTGTTCATGTTTGTCACCTGTCAGTGTGAGAGAGATATATGCATACTTGCAAGCAATTACTATAGTTTGCAAGTACTAATTTTCAGTAGAACCAAATGATGATGCTAAATTTTTTGTTTTTGAACTAGGTTTTTGGCTTTTTGACCGTGCATTCTTTACTGATTCCCTGATTGCATGTTTCAGGCTTATGTTGATGCAATACTTGATTTAGCATCCCATTTCATTACACGCTTACGACGTTATGCAAGTTTCTGCCGTACGTTGGCAAGCCATGCTGTTATGTCAGGTACAGGTGTCGGCCGGAGTATGGTGACGAGTCCTACTCAAAGTTCTGCTTCTCCTGCAGCCACTCCAGGTCGGTATAAAATTAATATTCAGTTTTACTAAGTCAAAAGTTAAAGCACTATCATTTTAATCTGTTGATCCCAAGAGTTTAATCTATTTAAAATAAATACAAGTGACTGTACTACATTGCAGAAATATTCTTCTAATGCTCCCGGTCATTTCAATATTGTACATGGTGTTTCAGGAAGTCATGGTGGTACAGCAAATTCCACCGGAAGTACTCAAATGCAAGCTTGGGTGCAAGGAGCTATTGCCAAGATCAGCAGCACTTCAGATGGAGTCCCCAGTTCAACCTCAGCCCCCATAAATGGCCCTTCCTCCTTTATGCCAATAAGTATTAATACAGGAACTTTTCCAGGAACTCCAGCTGTAAGGCTTATCGGAGATTGTCATTTCCTCCATAGATTATGCCAACTTTTGCTTTTTTGTTTTTTCTTCCGCCGGACACAATTACCCCGCTTTATTGGCGGGGCTCAAAGAAACGCTGATACTGGCACACAGAAAACTCATCCTAATGGCCCAGGTAAGGTAGAAGAAATTAGCTCTGTTCCTACAAAGCCCACATCAGCTATGATAAGGACAGATGAAGGACAAGCGTCTAGGGTTAGTCAGGGTGTTACTGGAGCAAAAGGAGCTGAGGAAGGTCCAGCTGGCAGGTCAAGGTTGGGTGCGGGGAATGCTGGGCAAGGATACGCATTTGAAGAGGTAGAAGATGATCATCCTATAATATAGTTGTGAAATTTCATACAGATAAAAAAAACTTCATGAAGAACACGAATTGAAGTTCCACTTTTACCCGTAAATAGCTTATTTCCACTGATATTTTCTTTTATTATAATATATTATTTCAGCAATTAGGAACTGGTTTCTTGTTTTAAAAGTTGACATTTAAATTTTAAGAAGCATTACTTTAACTTATGAACTCCCAAGTAATCTATATTCTATAGTTTTGTTCGGTTTTTCCAGATTCCGTTACTTTCTTACAGGTTAAGGTTCTCTTCCTCATACTAATGGATCTATGTCGGCGAACATCAGTGCTGGCACATCCATTGCCAATATCTCAAGTGGGAAGCAACAACATCCAGGTTAGCCTTCACTATATCGATGGGAACTACACTGTTCTGCCTGAAGTTGTAGAAGCAGCCCTTGGCCCACATATGCAGGTACTTCCATTATTCTCTAAAATGATAGCATTTGCAGAAGACTATATAGATAATATTATGTTGACTTTGAATGCAGCATTCACTTCTTCATGAAATTATGGATTTTTTTAGTGAAGGTGATATAATAATTTTAGATCATTTTTAAAGAATCGAACCCTAATGTGCTGAAAGTGTTTAATATAATATTATTTTTCACCTGGCTATAAAGTTCTCAAGAATATTTTGTCCAAGAGTGATTGTGCTTAACTCTTGCTTCTGATGTTGCCATTTGAGCTTCTAAGGTTTCAACAGTGTCTCACATCACCTCTCAATTGTCATAAAGTACCTGCTCATCTTTAGCTTCTACAAATTACAGGGTCATCTGCCTAGTTATCACCATTAAATTGTTCTTAATGTCAAGGATTTAATGAAGTTTGACTGAGCATAATCTTTGACGACCACAATTACATTGAATCTTCTACTTGTACATTGTTCTGAAAGACTGAAAGTCAACCATTTTCTTAAGGCATCCAAAAGATAGTTACCATTAATTTACGGTTACCTTTGAAACTTGTTATTGGAAATTGTTGACCCACATTTGTAATATTTGTTATAGAATAGTTCGTAATTGCCATCTATTTTGGTAAATACAAGTACTTCATCCGAGAGTGGTCATGCCATCATATCATATGTTCTGTATTCTGTATATCTATCATGGAATGATCAATTTTTCGACGGTTGAATATTGTAATAATGGAACAGGTTCTAACCTATAATGCAACTTCTCTGATACTTGGAAAATCAGTTCTTCACTATCTTTGAAATCCCTAGATTCGAAGTAGAACTTTGGTTAATAAATAATAGTAGAACTTGGAACCAATATTAGCCCTAGGTGTTTGTTTACTGAAAATCACATATTTATTTGTTTAGCTGCAGTACATAATGTATTGCAATTATCTAGATCTCTCACTTTCTTAATTTTTTAATTATCATCCTCTTTATTATTTTATTATTTTCTCTTTTTTCAAATATTATTTGCACATTTTGTTTGTGTTCTTTAACTTTTAATTTTAAAAAATAAATGATAAATATATCAATTTATTTCATTCTAATAAAATATATAAAAACACAAACAACTAATGAACTAATTTACTACTTTCTATTGATATTATAAAATTATATATATATATATATCATTTCCGATAAATTTAAGGTAAGAATAATAAATTACTAATTAATGGTATGTTTTGTACCCCTTTTCAATCTCCCTTGTCTTTCTTTCAAATGTCTTTTTTGTTTTTATATTCTTACTTGTAATATTTTAAAATAAAATAAAATTTCCCCTACATATGAAAATGGTATTTTTCATTATTTAATTAGTAGTTAATATACATCATTAACATGTTATTAATTAAATATGTTTAATTTTCCAAAAGAAAATTTATATACTATTATAATATAATATTTCTGTTGCATCGCGCATCGCACGGGAACTAACTAGTGTGTGTGTGTGTCTTGAAGATAGCCTAGACAACCCTCTATGGACGATGCATTTAACAAAATTGTGGATTGAAATGATTTTGTATCCTTTCCTTCTCGGATAATTTGTTTACGGAAGGAGCACAGCGTTATATTTATTTTACTTCAATGAAAGAAGAGAAAAAGTAGAGAGCTTAGGACTGGGTTGTTTGGTTTCATCTTTGTGACAATATGGCAGAACTTGTAAATTCATTGCATACAGCACCTAAGATAGACTGTTACTTGAACAATTTAATCTTATCTTCAAATGCAAAACACTTCATGGTCTATGGTTATTGGATACCTGATGATATGGATTAATTCACTTGCAAAGATGGCGACCTCTAACAATTTCTTAAATTGGATTCTGACATAGAATATGCCCCGGCCTAGAGGTGCTGATGCTGCTGGTTTGTTACTCCGTGAGTTAGAATTGCACCCCCCTGCCGAAGAATGGCACAGGCGGAATATGTTTGGCGGTCCCTGGTCTGATCCAGAGGATATGGGTCCAGTGGATGAGTCAGTAAAAATGTGCAATTCATCTTACTCACTTGACATGCAGTTACCAGAGAGCTGCGAAGTGTATCATGGAGCACAGGGCCTGTGGCCAAGGAAGCGTCGGATGTCAGAGAGAGATGCAGCCTTTGGCTTGAATACTTCTATGGGTTTGGGAGCATATCTTGGTATAATGGGATCTCGAAGAGATGTTGTAACTGCTTTATGGAAGACAGGGCTGGAAGGAGCTTGGTTTAAGGTTTGATATTATGCTTTAGAGTTGCTTTGTTTCATGATTTATTTATCTGTTTTTAATTCAGAATATTGTTCTCAAGTTTATAAGGCTGTTACTGGATTGGAGACTAAAGTATTGTAGGGTCAATACCTTGACTGCATTATGCACATTATTTACATTTGTATTTTTTAGGAGTATCACATTAAGGTTTCTTTTTAGAATAATCAGATTTTGAGTACCGATTCTAAGGAGCAAAGGTACACAGTATATCATTGTATCTTCATATGACACTTTAAAAATATAAATCAAGTACTTTTAGCGCTACTCATATTTTTGGAGAAGTTGAATGAGGTTTTTGTTTTTTTAAGGATTCGTAACAAGTAGGATAATATCTTTAGGTTTAAGTAAAGAACATATCTGCGTTATTTTTTGTGCAACTGTTCTTTGCTTGGACATCCCTTAATTACAAGTTATCTTGTTTTCCAGAAGAAGTTTCTTAATTCAGTTCTAAATTCTTGTTTAAGTGACTTCTAGTATGCTGATTATATTTGGTAAATGCTCTTGAGGTGAGAATTTATTGGTTGTATATGGATATAGGCTAGGAAATTCCC
This sequence comes from Oenanthe javanica, assembly GCA_008931105.1. Taxonomy (NCBI): domain Eukaryota; kingdom Viridiplantae; phylum Streptophyta; class Magnoliopsida; order Apiales; family Apiaceae; genus Oenanthe; species Oenanthe javanica. The sequence goes on along the minus strand of QRFB01000958.1, from coordinate 15,046 downwards.
CAAGGAGTTTCTTGGCATGAGCAGAATATCTATCCGGAAATTTTAAAAACAATACTTTAGTATTCTAGCGAAACAATAAACCAATAGGAATGAAAGAATGACCTATTATATCTTTTCATTGTCTGACTTGGTGTGCAAATTTAGACGCTGGTTAAATATTCTTGATATTTTGTTTATGCAGTGCATAAGATGTTTAAGGCAGACTTCAGCTTTTGCATCACCAGGTGCCAGCAGTCCAGCTACTCAAAATGATAAAGAGACCTGGTGGATCAGCCGCTGGGTTTGTGGTTGTCCAATGTGTGGTGGGACCTGGGTCCGAGTTGTATAGATGACTTCTTTGATTGGTTCTATTAACTGGTCAGTCTTTTTTTGAGTTATCTGCTAAAATTCTGGAGTTTACATGCATGTGTGGATGATTCAGATATTCTTTTAATCATTTATGTAAATGATCGAGGAACACAAGCAAAAGTCAGTGAAACTTAAAAAAGAATCGACATATTTGCGTGATAAATTGTTTGACAACTAGTAAAAGAGTTGATAGTGTTTTTACCAGTCCATTATTTATTAGAACAAATAAAACACAGTTTTTGACAATGTTATATTTCACCACGACCCATGTGGATTGTATATTTATATATAAATTCTTTTTAAAAATCACCAAGGGCTGTTCAACTTAAAATATATGTTTACTGCAATCGATATTAGGAATATTGCATTTGATTCATATTAAATTAAAAGTAACTAATAGTGGGAACCTATTTAACTACAAGTTTTGTTTTTCTTTAGGACTATGACTTCTACCTAGTCTTTGGACTTTAAGCTATGCTGTGTTAGGTAATATTGCATACAGGGTTAAGTTATATGGAGACCATATATATTCTGCTTCTAGAACATATACGTTCTCCAAGGTCTCCAATTAAATAGTGGTCTCCATATAACTTTTCTCACTGTATATAAACCTTGCAACAGGACACATGGGGACAGGCATCACCAAAGAGTGAAATAAAATTCAAGTTGTCTTCTGTCCTGATTATAAATAATGGTAGTATAGGTTCAAGTGTATCTTATGATTCTGTATTTGGCAAAGGGAGACTACTCTTTTGGTAATTTCAAATGTTAAAAAAGCCTATTGAATTGTACTTTGTGGCATTGTTCTGTAAGTTCTCATCATTATATTGTTCCAGAAAGTTTATTTATAGCTTTGTCTTTGCTTGCAGCTAGTGAAACTTTTGTGCATAAATCCTTGTGAGTCTGTTCTAGTTGTGCTTCTTTCTGGAGGTGCTGAGGTGGCGATAGATGTGTGAATTACGCGCAGCAGTTGGCCTTTTATTGCTCATCGTATTAAGTTTGTATGGGTATATTTATATATATGCACTAGATGCTTCTCATCATCCCACTAAATGCCTACACACTTCAACTAATATATTTATGTCTTAATCTGACTTTGTACAATATATGGAAAGCTAACCGGTTTACACCCAATATTTGGGTGAAACAGGACTGTCTGATTATAGTTTTAGAATAGATTTTGTTTATTTTTAGAACAGATACATTTATGGTTTGGCATCTTTAGCTGATTTAGGCAAGGGGGAAGATTTTTGTATTTTTATTATAATTGTCATCCCCTTGCCAATTCATTGTCAATTTTGCGGGGAATGTAGACAAGGTAAAAAATTGATTTATAGAACTCGTGAGCAGAGTAGCTGGTATCTAGAAGCTTGTATTGTATTTCAATATATAGAAATTCCTGTTGACATGGTTAATATTCAATGTACGCCTTTTTATGTACAAATTTTAATATATTGTCTAGTGTCAAAAGTTTCTATTATTGGATTTGGCCCCATGAAAACGACATGAATGTTTATCGGTTTGTGCTCACCATGTTATACACTTGTACTATGTTCAAGTGGACTCTCAAGTGGACTCTGGCGATTCGGGCATATTTGCACTTGGCAACGGTGAACCAGAGAATAGGCTAATATGATTTCTGGCAGGTATGTTTGTACATGCATTTATATCTTGCAGAGCAGATGGTAATTTGCATCCCCTCTGACATTAAAGCTGGCTTTACACGTGTATGTATCTCACCATCAATTATGGAGGTGCCATTCATAATTTAGTGTTTTGTTTAATTTCTCTCCATGTATTAATATCTTACAATTTTATGCTGTTCAAACTATTCTGTATCAAGTCCGTATCATTGGATGGTTACTGAACTAAAAGGCATATTTAAGTTGTATGAAACTATGAATCATCTATATTTTTTTTTTGTTTAGACTTTAGAATAGAAACACGATCTTGTTTTGGCATGTTATTATATTCTTAAAATCGAACTCTGTAAGCGTCAAGATTTGTTCTGGTGAATAGTGGTGTAAGATAAAGAAAGTATATTGGTGACAACTTGAACTTGCTAAATTGACAACTAAATCTCCAAATTATCAGATTCATCAACCGAATATTTTATATTTGAGAGAAAGGACCCTGAGGTTAACTTTAGAAAACTTTTCTGATGTATTTAAAAAAAACTTTGAATTCCACAAAACTCAGAGGGTTAATTAATGATATTGGGTTGGGTTAATTTTTTAACTACTCCTTTCATCCCGTATTTCTCGTCTCATTTTGATTTTTCAAAGATAAATTAATCAATTTTAATCAACAAATTAAACATATTATATATTATGAATTAATTTTTAAAGTCGTAAAATTATAAATACATATTTTTATATTGTTAGACAAAATTAAAAAAATTTAACTTTGAAAAGTCAAAATAAGACAAGAATTATGGGACGGAGAGAGTAAGGCTCCGTTTGGGAGTTCTGTTAAAAACTGCTGTCAGGAAAATCAAATGACTGTATGGTAATTTTTTTTTATTTATGCACATTTTGAGATAAGTGTATTAGGAAACTTTCTTCATGCTCTTGTTAAGTAATTAATTTTATATTTAATGTTAATTTTTGGAACACATTCATTTTGTACGACATGGATACCATTTAATAAAATTTCAGATAATTAATTTATTAAATCAATATATTGTAGTAAGTTTGAGGTTGAAAAAAAAAGGTAGAGATTTGATCAGATAAATTTTTCTAATAGTAGTTAGCGAATTAAAATAACAATTTAGACTAAATAAGCTATTTTGAAAAAAAAAAATCAATTAAATGATTGTCATGTACGTATATAAAATACAAATAATTAATTTCAACAGCTATCTACCAAACAATTTTATTCAAAACTCCTAATTAAATCCGTCTATTTCAATCAGCTAATCAAAATAGTTAATTCAATCTGCTAACAGCTAACCATTAATTGTCAAACAGAGTTCGAGCCTACTTTTCCAGTTGAGTTCGAGCAATTCGTTTCGTATTACACCCAAACATGAGTAGGGTCTCATTTACATACACAACAATATTACAAAGATCAAGGCAAAAACAATCAGCAATTAGTCTTATGATTCACTATAACATCAAAATTACAAACAAGAGGTACAGTACACTATGCCTTAACTTGTTGCTCATTATGAAAATGTTACCTATATAACAGTTTCCAGTTGCCAATGTTAGATACTATACATGGGAAAGATATCAGTTCCTAAGCCCCATAGTTTCCATCATAAAACTTGTCCTCGGGATAGTAGACAGCGATGACACTGTTACCCCCAAATTTCCGCCCACTAAGAGCTTCCCTTGCATTTGAACAACCCGTGGTATCAGCATACTCCAAGAACACCTGGAAAAATACACTCAATTAAGTACCATTATCACTAGACAGAAATCTGTAGGCGCCAAATAACGAATCAACATACCTTCCCAAGACCTTCAATTTGCTCCCCACTTGGGCTTGGACGTGGAATCACAACACTAACTAGATCTCCTGCAATACACATGTATAAATTAATATAAAGACAATGAAACTTCAATATAGATTAACTGATCTAATAAAACTTCAAGGAGTAACATTTGCTAATACATATCACAAAGGCAATCTATCATCTAGTTTAAACACAAGATGAGTAATCAATCATCCGTGCTCGTCATTCTTAAGTTATTTAGAATGCACGTCTATCAAATTATATGTAAAGCCCAAGCTCAGTTCAGACTTCAACTAATGTACTACAAATGACAAGCGGAATTTGGATAAGATCTTGCTGACCCCAAGAAACATTTCTCGTCAAAACTAAAAATGATATATAACTGCATGAATTTTATGACAATTCAATTCTAATGTGAACAGATATCCTAAGATTCATTTCCAAAGAGAATGATACTTCACATATATTTTATCCTTTCAGATATTAACTCTTTTATACTTGGGTCTTCAATTCACCGGGATACATTACCAAGATCTGATACACATCTTGAAAATGTTTAGTTCAGATGCACAATATGCGCCTATATAAAGAGAAGCACATATACCAAACTTTGCTCCTTCATCCTTCATGTCTTCTAGTATTTCTTCATATTCACCATCATCCATCAGTTCATCAGCTGTTATCACCTTCATGCCACCCAAAACATAGGAAGTCAGAGCAAAGGGAATTATGATTACCATATGTATTCATCAGAATAGGCCAATTAATTAGCGTTTCTTTCTTTTTTTCATTATTGATCAACAATAGAAGAAAAGTTCAAAGCTGGAAAAAATACCTCAGTTAAACATAAGATTTTAGTTGGACTCGCAGTAGCTTCGTCTGGTCCTGTAACTACTCCAGGAAGATTAACACCACCAACTTGAAGGGCCATTTTCTGAAACCAAAACCACATTAGCTAAACACTTGCATGAGTTGGGATACAGGGTATATAAAAAAATTATTTGAGCTTAAACCTGTATAGCAATATGCTGTTGTGCTTGAGCTAATATACTTTCCTGTTCAGACTTCACCTGCCCATTGCTGTAAGCACCAACACAGCCAAGAGTGAGAACTTTATGTTTTAGATGAGACATGCGGTATGTCAGTGAAGGCTGTCATGACTTGCGGAACGCTCTATCTTATTCAAGGCTCTTTCATTCTTTCCTTTAATTGTTTGCTAGCTTCTAGTGACTTCTTGCTATTCATGAATTCACACTCATTTTGGGAGTTGGGACAAGTCAATTAAAAATTAATCCATCCTCTCCCAGAACATATCCTTGGCTGTCATGCGGTTAAGTCTTTACACTAAATTTAAAACAACTAAATCTACTTTATATAATATACTTCACACTCATTTTGGGAGTTGGGACAAGTCAATTAAAAATTAATCCATCCTCTCCCAGAACATATCCTTGGCTGTCACGCGGTTAAGTCTTTACACTAAATTTAAAACAACTAAATCTACTTTATATAATATACTCATCTCAAAAGTAACTCAGAAACACTCGGAGAGATGCAAAATATATAAATATACTATATATATCAGAGCCTAGTGTTTGTTTCACAATTTTTTGGCACTTTGCACCTAAAAAGATCTGACCGTACGTCTATGAAACTTAACATTTACAAGGAGTCACCATTAACTTAGATTATTAGAAGCCAAGGCAATACCGCAATATGTATTTAGGGTTCCTAAATGGCTGAAACTACTAAAATTTTATGCATATTACATGTCGATTTTCCTACCTAAATTAACTACCTACACTTAGTTCCTTGTAATTATAGCTTTACATTAAGTGAACTGAAACAACTACAAAGTTTTAATGTATACACTTCATACTTCAGGGAAGTTTTTATGCCCGCAAAATGCTGATTTTCAATTCAAAATATGCCCTTCAGTTTGATACTAACCTGATGGTAGCACGTCGAACAGTAAGTGTTTTATCACCCATTTTCAAGCCATTTAAAGCAGCACATGCAACATCAGTTGCTCCTTGATCCTGGGGTACAGCACACATTAGTTAAGTATCCACGTTTTGAAGGAAGCATACATTGAAACTTTAAAAATTCAAAATTCAATAATGATATAAACAGATGCAATGGTACGGACGATCCGAGGTTTCACAACGTGGTAGGCCAAGTGGCATCAATAGCAGGCATGAATTATCCATGTAACAAACTGCTTGAGAATTTTAACAGCAGAAGAAATTGAAAATAAAAAAGCTAACATTCAATTTTGGTAGCAAACAAGAGTTTATTAAAGTTCACCTCATATACACAGAACCCATATCCTTTAGAGTTTCCAGTGTCGCGATCCTTAACAAGGTCAAAACCTCGCAAAGATCTGCATAATTTGAGGGTGTCTATCAGATCCACAATTACATTTTGTTCATAACCTTTAACGTTGTCATATATATATTTGTCATTCACATAGGTATATTTATCACCAAAAAAATTATAAATTATCCAAATAACTGGCATACCCAAATGACTCTAGCAATTCTCTTATTTGCACTTCAGTAAAGTAGTAGGGCAACCCACCAACAAAAATACGATCAGGTCCTTCAGCTCCACCTAGTCCACTATCAGTAGAAGTCAACTTTAGTACAACACACCAACAACTCATAGATGAAGTATAGATATGATAAATGTGATGTTAAAAAAAGACTTATTAGATATATATACTGATAATTTATACTCTTTTTGAGAAATGAAAGAGGTGAATGAAACATGGAACCTGTCTGCATTCATCTGTGTCCATTTTTGTCTAAAAATTTAGACTTTGGCAAGTTTCAAAGAGCTGAGTTGCATATTCACTGGCAGACGGTTCATTTTAAGACAAAAGGGTTTATCAGGATATTATATTTTTTCTCGAGATGATGAGGCACCAGTTTGTTTTGTCCAGCTAATAGGACATTAAATTTGAAAACAAAAGGAGAAACTTAGCTGCTTTTTAGATAACTCAAGCATCTTTTCAGAAACAAAACCGCCACAAATAAGCGGGGCTAAGCAGAATTTCTGCTTAGCGGTCATCTTTCAGCAATTCTCAACAAGACCAAACAATTGTGCGCATATTTCAGAAATGCCATTGTGATGTTGCAATATTTTAAATAGAATAAAAGGCCAAGTTTATCTAGAACAAGCTTAACGAGTATCCTGCCAGAACGGAACAGAAAGACCAGGAAAAAACATGCACAGCATAGAAAAAGGGAATAATGTGTATAAATTTATGTAAAGCATGTCGAAATCAATCATATGCACATCAGTCACTTCTGATTGCTTTAAGGTCTCTTGCATACTTGTTAACCTTTTAAAGTTTTAAAGCATAAAAAAAGTTCATTTCTTTTCCATAGTGGATCGGTTTTGTATGCCAACACTTTTTTCTTCTATCTCTTCCTTTGAATTTCTGCAGTTCAATTCTTACATATAAAATCATTTTAAACCTTACTAATTTTCAATAGAGCTCTGCTAAGTCGAGCTAATATTTAGATGCTGGCATGCTGCACATTTACTTAAGCTAAAGTATCCATGTCCCAGCAGCTAATCCAATTTTTTAGTGAAGCGCGTGCTAAATCAGTTTCTACATTTCAAAATTGTGTGGCAGGTTAGCAATCAAGTAGTGAAGGTAAAATGAGAAGTACCCAGGTGTAAGTCCAGCAGCAGCTAAGTTAAGATGAGGGTTTGGTTGACTTGGACCAAGTGCTGCAGCCAACGAAGGATTGTAATCAGTAGGCCTTCTGACACGGACAGAAACTCCCTAAATATCAAAGAGAGGATATATCAGAATCATATTTATCACTTATCAAGCAAATTTTGCAAACGATGCAACAAACTCATATAAGGTGCAATGTTTAGACGATCAATATGGAAAATGTTTAAGATGGAAACCTTAGTTTCGTCTTCTTACATTGATCATGACCCATCAAAACTATTATGCTACAATATAGTCTCAGGCACTTATGCTTAATATTAGAAGAATAGTCAAGTTATTTAACCATACAAATAGTCTTTTAATAAATAACTTACCGAAAATAAGGAATATTTTCAAGTCTCACAAGACCGGCTATCTGAGTTCTCAGTCCTTTAAGAATCATATATATCACTTATCAAGCAAATTTTGCAAATGATACAACAAACTCATAAGGTGCCACGTTTAGACAATCAATATGAAAAATGTTTCAAATGGAGACCTTAGGTTGTGTTCACTTGAAGAGAATGGAATGGGAAGGGAATGGAATGAAAAAAATATGAACAAAATTTATGAAGAAAGAATAGAAGTTGGGAAGAATAGCGAGCAAACATGAGAATGTAAAATTTTTCTATGATGAAGATTGTAGGGAAAATGAGGAAGGAGGAGAATGGGGCATTCCTTTTATAAATGTTGGGCTAAAGTTCTAATTTAAATTGATTGGAAAGGAATGGAGGGAATAAAAATTATAAACAATCTCCCTAAATATAAGTATAAATCTCATTCCATTCTTCCAAATTTCATTCCATACAAGTGAACACAACCTTAGTTTATCTTCTTACATTGACCATGACCCAATTTTATTACGCTGCAACATAGTCTCAGGCAATTATGCTTAGTATTAGGAGTTCAGTCATGTTAAATAATACACACAATCTTCTAATTGTTGGGGATCGCAATCCAAATCGCCCATGGTGTTGATAAAAGCAAATCTGGGGTAGATCAAGAGGTGATGTTACTGATATTATATTACATGACTACATGAGAGATGATTAGAAATACAAAAGAGTGAAAAAGAATAAGGGTTTTGATAAAGGGGAGAAGTGAAGAAGACGATGAACAGTTATACTAAAAAGGAGACGAATATTTAAAATATAATAGTCAATAATGTATCTGAACCATTCAGTGGGTACATTCATTTATCGATTAATTTACTGTTGCCAGCTGTTATCCAAATCACATAAACTTATTAATGATTTTAAAAGTGACTATATATATTACTCTAGACTCTTATTATAATTAGAATTGCAATAGAGAGCTATACAAACGTGTTGCATATAATTTTAATTTATTAACTATATTACAAAAAATTTAAGTTATTTATAACAATCTCTTAAACGATAATGCATATCTAAAATGTATTTTTTTTAAGCAAAGAATATAATTCTGTTTATCATATAACAACAAAATTAATTACAATTACTACAAAAGAAATATAAAGTATAACTATTCATATGTATATAATTAAAATTAGAAGAAGAAAATCTATTGTACCCACACACTCCATCATACTGGATCAACCCATTGTAACCCTCCACGTATCTGTATGAGGCTCATACTTAAATGTTTGAACAGTAAGATAACGTAGCTACTGTTTAAATGTTCACATAGTTAACAGATACTGTCTCCCACTCTCCCAGTGGCCTAGCTTACAAAGTACTGATACTTGCATACTTAAACATGGTACTATAGCATCATAGTACGTCTTGATGACCAAAATCAACATCACCCAGATAGTCTACTCTCGATTTTATAATAAATAATTAAATGTTAAAACATAGCATATGCAATAAGCCATTTCAAGAATAATAAACTTAATGAAATTTGATATTCTAGAAAAAAAAATCATTTAAATAAATACAAGATTGGATAATGGAAACAGCAGCATGTGCTCAAGAATCAGAATTTGACATACCTCAAACATTATCCCATCTAACGCCATTGCATTACTTGCTTCTTCAACTGTTCTCATCTCCACAAATGCAAATTTCTTTTCATGATTAATGTACACATTTACAACAGCATCACCTACACCAAATTCCTTATCAGGTGAGTTAATCTGAGTACTAATACTAACACATTCTTTATCAATTCAGAAGAGGAACCATATAATCAACAATTAACTTAACGAATTCGTATAATTAAACTTGCCTGGGCCTGCAGAATTTCCTCCGATTGCTGTCATGATATGGCTGAAATAAGTTGCAATTGTCTGCTCCAGATATAGACAGAAGAATATTAAAAAATATGAGGATGTACAGTCTAAGCATGTGCTAGAATATATTAAACAGATAGGTAAGAATGTATAATTGCAAGCGGATATAACTTATTCTTATTATACATCAAAGGGTAAAATTCTTAATATCCAGGATCTTGAATTTAGTGGTCTATGTATCAACTGTCATACAAGAAAATATACAGATAGGAATGAAACGTTTGTGCGGAAAATTATGCAACCATTTTGTTATTTTAGCATCCAAAGCAAGCCAAGAGTCTGGCTAAAATTTCTTCTGGCAGTCTTCTTAGCTTCTTTATTAGGCTAATGTTGATTAGTTCAACATTAGAATTTAGAACTGTCATTGGCTTTTAATTACTTTAAAGTTTGTCACCCAACTCATAACATTGATGCCAGAGCTGTCCAATAATACATAGTATACAATATAATTTGCTATAATACAACTAACAATTGATGAGGAATGACAGTAGAAAGTCACATCTATTATATTGTGATAAGAATCAGTTAGTATGTGTACTAATGGACTAGTACTTGACTTACCCTACTTATTAGCATTTGACTTCTGCACTATGTAGTTGGTTGATGAATAACGTTGGTAGCTAGTAGTTGGTAGCTGGTTAGTATTTAAAATACTAATTTTGGCCAGCTGCATTATCCTTATATAAATGCTACTGAACTAATTGTAAAGGGGAGGCTTGGTAATATATGCAACGGAGATTATGTATCTTATTGAGCTTCTTCCTTCTGCGGTTGGAAATTTATTGGGGTAGAAATTGGGCAAAACAATGCTAACTATGCTCGAACAGGCCATAGTTTTAACTCCAGTTAGTGATTACTAATAAGGATGTTGATTGGGTCTCATCTGCTAACAAATTTTCAACCACATAACAGGGGAGCATGTCCTACCAGGCTAGCTGAAAAATCTAAAGGACTACAAATGAGAACAAAGATATTATAAGAAGAAAGCCATGGACTACTAGCCTTGTATAAAGCATGAAAAACATAAAATGTTAAGAAAAGAATTATAGATCAGATTTACTGTTGCATCAAGACATTATTGCCAAACATGGTAAAAATTGAACAAATAAGGTTGGACTGATAACCAAATGAAGCTTAGAAGGTAGTAATTTTCTCAAATAACTGTTATTACAACCTGCTCGTTAGCCAGCGGAGGAAGACCACCAACATAAACTCGGCGTGCATGCCTTGTAGCCTATAGAACAAAAGGAATGTTAATTGAACATTAACATGAAGAAACCTAATAAAGTTCTAAACTACATAAACATATATTTATATATATACCTGCTGAGTCATGGCTTGTGCCGGCATCATGGGAACAGCTCCCATCTGATAAACCAGTTAATATACGTATTGAGTTGCACTAAGGATTTAACAAGAAAGTATATTGTAATGAATTTGAGATGCATGATGCTTGTGAGCTCAACCTGTGCTTTTCCAAAAGGAAACATACTCTGGAACATCCCAGGCATGGCTTGAGGAACTTCTGGCTGTTGACCTGCATTGTAAAGTAAGAAATATATACCAGAAAAAATATTCTGTAGCCAAAAGAACATAGCATGCTGCAAGCCCACATAAAAAGAATCGCCCTATGAGTGAAGAGAACACTATTACTAATGTAGATAGAAATAAATATTTCAACAAAAGACCTAATCCATACCTATAACTTTTTATCATTGAGATACTAAAATAAGAAATAAGTTCCACCTTATATGCTGGAAAAACAATTGCGAGTCTACCATATATCAACGGGTTGCCAGTTGAAGGAGAACAAGATCCAGCTAATCGAGCATTGGTTCCCCGTTGAAAATAAAATCTACAGAAGTAACGTCCAAGGGAAGCACAGTAGGACATGTAACCCAACATTGCCTTCTTTACGCAAACGATAAACAAAAACACAAAGAAACAACCACACACAACAGACAACAACACAACAATTGTTCTCAGTTTAGATAATAATGATAGTTGTGTAAACAAAATGTTCATGCATTATAATGACCAGAAACATGACACAAATTAAAATGGGGAATATATGTGATGAAAGAATCTTTTCTTAAAGAAATGCATGTTAGCCATGTATATGAAACAGTTAGATGCTGACCTGGTGCACCAGGCAAGGTGGTGGCAACTGTAGGTGCCATGTCAAAACCACTCGTCCGCTTGCTGTGGAAATGATAATTCATAATACAACAGAATTATTATTACTATGCATTTGAATTCCACCCGTTTTTGCAGCAGAGTTATTTAACAAAATTATCACATGACGTTATGAGCAATCACGTTAAATACAATGGAAAATTCCTACATAAAGATCTAGGCTAAACCAAAACCATCTGTACTCCAATGTAATATGATAACAAAAAGGTAAAATCATAGTTGCTAGACATGAAAAGCGCAAAAAAGCTCGAGGGTCCACAACTTAAGCGCAAAGTGTCCGCTTTGCGCTTCCTAAAGCCCCTATAAGCAGAATAAGTATATTTATATTCATAACAAAAACATAAATACAATTAAAAAAAATAAGATTTTGTAAAACAAAGCTCAAGTACTTTATAGTCAACAGACTCAACAATACACAACTTGTTTCCATGATAAAAGAAGCTCCAACACTAACGACATTATATTGTGCTCATACTTCAAACATATTCTAAAGAATGTTCATAATCCTCTTCATAGTTGGTATGTTCTAATTTTGTTGATTGATGCTTAAGGCCGGGATCTAAAAACTAAGTCACATCACTTCTTAAAAGGTAAAGTGATGTTACAAAAACAATTTTGTCTAAAAAGCAACATTCTCAGTGCAAGCAATGAAAAAAGTGATTAGGCTTCTGCCTCTTAGCACCTAGCAGTTAATTAACCCTTCTTGAAAGTGGCTGAAATTTCCAAAGTGAATTGAGACCCATCACTTTGTTGGGCTTTAAGCTTAATCAAGCTTTTCATAACTATGGGCGAAAACCTAACCATCGATACGAATAGAAAATGCTTTTTTTTGTTCATATACTGGCGGTGTGGGTGAGATGATATTTAGGGGCCATTTCACTTTCCATTTTTCTGACATGCGTCAAAAAAATTGTAGATGTTACCTTTTCAATACTTTAGCTGACATACAAGTCAGGAAACTGAAACAGCACTTAGTTCTAAGAAACATAGAGCAAATAAGATATTTATATATAATATCAAAAGCAAGATAACCATAGTAAAAGAAACGAAAACCACCCAAACAGCAAAAAGAGGGTTCCTCACAAGCGAGGGTTCCTCACAAGCTTTAGAGATAGAGAGGAAGAGTTTCCAGTTCAAATATGTTTGATTATATTTTATCATCTTCATGTGTTACAGAGAAGGCGCTAAAATGCATTGCAAAACAATAAAATTGTTCAAATTAAGGCAATCTGCATCCAAGTGACCACATGCATCATATTTACGATATCCAACTTCTATTTAATATCATGTAAATTCGTTTCCACTCACATTGGCTACTAACAGCAATGTAATGTTTATAAATATTTTTAGGCAGACTATATTTAATCACATGCAACCAACATCACTATAATCAGATGCTACTACAAAAGACAGACAAGACAATAGATAACCGAAACAAATAGCACAGAATAATATACATACATATAAAGCACTATCTTTCAGAAAATAAATAAATTAAAAACTAATAAGCAAAAAAAACAAAATAATTCTTGAACCAAAAATATATATTATTAGCGCCGAAAATGTCAGGAACATAATAATGCTTAAGAATCCAAATAAAGACCTTTTTGAGCGAGATCTGGATTTGTCCCTAGATCTCTCCACTGACGGGGAACGTGATCTGTGTCTATGATGCCTTTCTTTATCTCGATCATAATCATAGCGCCTGCAAAGTGAAGTTTCAGACATAATATATCCAAGGCAATAGAGAAAGCATACTCCGGTGAATGAAAACAAGCTACTGGTTCTTTTAAATTTTGTTGACAAGCAAAAAAATAAACATGGAAAATAAAGGTATGAAAGCATCACTAGAAAAAGCAAACATTTGTACATTAGTACATCATCACTTCTATTTCAGATTTCATACAAAAGAGGAAAACAACATCAGGGTTACAAGTGTTTATAAACAAATGATAATAAACAATAAAAACTGGGTCCTCGAAGACGATGGCGAAATGGAAAGAACAGAAATTGAAGCAAAACAATTGTGGAAACAGCAAGCTCCAACGATAACCTGCTGTAATCATGATTCCTGGAGCGACCATTATCCTCGTTTCTGCCCCTTCCCCTTCCATCTCTGCCACTTCGATCATGGTAATCACTATGACGTCGGTCTCTTCCTGTATCCCTATCTTGATCTCTTTCTCTAGTCCTCAACCTATCACGTTCTGGCTCGTTATATTTTTGCTGCAATAGTTATTAGAAAGTACCAACCACTTAGTTACCTTGCAAAAATAATCAAGTACATTGCACAGGAGCAGTAAAAACGAAAGAAAGAAATCTGGGAAGGAAGATGATTAGGAACATGTGATACAGGAGTAATACAAAAAAAATGATTTATAATTAAAAATTCATAATAAATCATAACAACCAAGTCTACACTTTAGAGGTCCACAGTGTCCCGTCTGTTTCTCCTTTTACAAATCCAGTATGCTCGTTATCTTACAGTCAGTAGGATTTTGACATATAAATACAAACCTAGTATCACACCAGTGGCTCCATCGTCCAACACATCTACCGACGTGATGGAAGCTTCGCTGAATGAGCATATACCCATAATTCACGAGTCAAATAATTAATGAATAAGAATATAAGATTGATTACGCAATCATTGACCCAGTACTCGCTAAATTACTCTACATACAAGTCCAGGTGCTAAAGCAATTCATTTACAAGTAATGTCTAGTAAAACACAACAAACATACATTAAATAAAATTTAAAAAAAACATAATTTATAAACAAAATCATCCATTTTATAACGAACTAATTCTAAGAGATAAACACAGCAAAGTAATTAAAATTAAAAACACAAATTCAATTCAAAGATTCAAACTTTACACAAATTAACTTCAATTGTGCAAATTTCCATATCACATCACTAAAAAACACTCAATTATACATATATCACACATGTATGTATACATGCAAATGAAGAACGAGTAAAAATTGAACCTTTTGATGATGCGAAGATCGATCTTCGAAAACATCGTAGGGCGAAGA
>QRFB01000957.1:65812-76036 GCA_008931105.1 Oenanthe javanica | reverse complement strand
TAGGTTTGGTCATACCACAAAGACCATCCAGTCCCAGATGCGGAAGCCAAACTCATACAGCGACTCCATCTGTGCAGACTACTCAGCAATTGCATCATCGCCAACATCAAAATCACTGGCCTTATTATTCTACGCCAGGCAGCTACAGTGCCACACCAATGCTCAGCCTCAATAGTAGCAGGACTACCACAACCCCANCCAATGCTCAGCCTCAATAGTAGCAGGACTACCACAACCCCAATGGTTGGGGTCTTTGGAGAAATGGTTTATGCAAGGTTCTTTGGAAACTCAGAAACAACACTACACAATACAAACTCTTATAATATAATAATTAATAGTAATCCAAGGTTTAGAAGGCATGTGATGGAGGCAGACAAGTCACTAGGCAGACTTTTGTTTTTCCTATGTTGTTGCATGGTCTTATGCCTTCTTTTGTTCTAATTTTTCTTGTTGCCCATTTTGTATACTCTGTAAAACATCAAAAATCCGGTCTATAGAAATGTGATGAGTGTACCAGTTGGCCTGCTGCATTCTATCAAGTTGGTGGTGGTCTTAAAACCTAAAACCTTAAATTATTCGGAAGCGGGTTTATTAGTCTCCTTAACACATTATCTCTCTGATGTACAAGTACTATTTGCATAAACATGATTTTCTAAGGTTTATAAAATCAACGAAAAAATTAATCAAATGACAAGATTTAGGGGTGTATTCAACTGCAGTATTTTTTTCCCGGAGATATTCAATGAGGATTTAAAAATATAATTACAATTTAATTTAGTTCAATCTGGATTTTAAATAATAATTTAAAATTCAGGATTATTCAAAAACTTATTGACACGATGAATTTTAAAAATCTATAGATTATATGATNAAAACCTTAAATTATTCGGAAGCGGGTTTATTAGTCTCCTTAACACATTATCTCTCTGATGTACAAGTACTATTTGCATAAACATGATTTTCTAAGATTTATAAAATCAACGAAAAAATTAATCAAATGACAAGATTTAGGGGTTTATTCAACTGCAGTATTTTTTTTCCGGAGATATTCAATGAGGATTTAAAAATATAATTACAATTTAATTTAATTCAATCTGGATTTTAAATAATAATTTAAAATTCAGGGTTATTCAAAAACTTATTGACACGGTGAATTTTAAAAATCTATAGATTATGTGGATATTTTTTTATGTATTTTAAATCTTTTAAAATCTCATCTAAATATAAAAGATTCTACCGTATTTAGGATTAAAATTTAGATTAAATTTTGAAAAAAATTATCTTTTCTAAAAATAATTGTTATGTATAAAGAATTAATAAAATATTGAATTAATAAAAAATAATTGGGATAGCCAAAAATTTAAATTAACTGAATTGATTACAAAAAATTTCATGTTTGATTATAATTAATAGGGTGCTGATATATGTACACCCTAAATTTATTTATGCACACCCTGTTTGAATTTTTAGACTGAAATACCCTTCTTAACATTATATATTTTAATGATTAAAATTAAAATTGGGGACATTTCATTCAAAAATACTCGATAGTGTGTGCATAAATAAATTTAGGGTGTACATATATCAGCACCCTAATAATATAGTATAGATTTATGAGTAATATTATGATACTAATGCTCTTCTTAAATATAATATTATTGAAAATCTATAATAAATTGCTGAGTGCAAAATTATAATATTTTTACTTTAAAAAATTATAGTATTTTTGTTTTATTGTAAAAAAAAAGGGTACTATAAAATATTGGTCTTTTTTGAAATACCAAACTTTTTATTTTTTTGTAAACATATGTTTTCTTTTATTTTATATTTTGCAATAATATGATTATTTTTTTTGCAAAATACGGTTTTGTAACAATGCACATGGTGCAACTAAAATCAATCTCAATGAGTAATTTTAATTTTTTTTCCAAAAAAAAAAGCTAAAAAGTTACATTTTGTTACTTTTAGTTGCAAACCGTATTTTTGTAAAAAAATTTAAAAGATAATAAAATCACGAAAAACGTTTAGAAAAATACTCCCTCCGTCCCAATTCAAGTGATTTATTTGACTTTTTAGTAGTCTAATTCACTCAACTTTGACCGAAAATTAAGTATATTAGTTAATTATAAAAAATTGAAAAAAATATATTATTAAAGAATATATTTAATATACTTTGAAATGTAATTTTTAATTTTCTAAAATTATAAAAGAATAATTATTAATCTTTTTTGTTTAAATCGAATCACAATCGTCACATATTTTGAATATTTAAATANTATATTAGTTAATTATAAAAAATTGAAAAAAATATATTATTAAAGAATATATTTAATATACTTTAAAATGTAATTTTTAATTTTCTAAAATTATAAAAGAGTAATTATTAATCTTTTTTGTTTAAATCGAATCACAATCGTCACATATTTTGAATATTTAAATAATATATATATATATATAATATTGAAGAAAATATAATAAGATTCTTTCTAAAAAATAGTAAGTAAGTTAATTATATATGTAATCAATATATATATATATATATATTAATCGGGTTTTTTTTGGATTTCGAGTTGAGATTGAATTTCGGATATTGAATTGGATTTCGGTATGCCTCAAATCCAAATTCAAAAAAATTTCAGATTTAAAAATTAAATCCAAATCCAAAAAATCGGATTCGGTAAAACCAAAATTTCGGATTGGATACCCGTCGGATCAGATTTTTTTGTCTCCCATGAATAAAAAAAACCNATATATATATATATATATATATATATATATATATATATATATATATATATATATATATAAATCGGGTTTTTTTGGATTTCGGGTTGAGATCGAATTTCGGATATTGGATTGGATTTCGGTATGCCTCAAATCCAAATTCAAAAAATAAAGGCAATAAATATATTTAAGCCTATATATATAGTTAAAAAACGCAGGGTTAAATTTACTAAATATATTAAAAGAGGGTTTGAATTGTATATTGTTAATAACACAGGGTTTAAATTGTAAATAAGCCTATATATATAGATATTAATCGGGTCTTTTTTGGATTTCGGGTTGAGATCGAATTTCGGATATTGGATTGGATTTCGGTATGCCTCAAATCCAAATTCAAAAAATTTCAAGTTTAAAAATTAAATCCAAATCCAAAAAATCGGATTCGGTAAAACCAAAATTTCGGATTGGAGACGGATCAGATTTTTTTGCCTCCCATGAATAAAAAAACCCCCAATCCAGCAATCCTTAATTTGAATTAACGCAGGAATCTCGGATGATAAGGCAACAAAATAGGGTGCAATGAAGATCAAGATGAAAACATGAAATCCCTTAAAGTTCCAATGCAGCAGGGTTTATTAGAAGATTATTATTGAATAACTCNAGTTAAAAAACGCAGGGTTAAATTTACTAAATATATTAAAAGAGGGTTTGAATTGTATATTGTTAATAACACAGGGTTTAAATTGTAAATAAGCCTATATATATAGATATTAATCGGGTCTTTTTTGGATTTCGGGTTGAGATCGAATTTCGGATATTGGATTGGATTTCGGTATGCCTCAAATCCAAATTCAAAAAATTTCAAGTTTAAAAATTAAATCCAAATCCAAAAAATCGGATTCGGTAAAACCAAAATTTCGGATTGGAGACGGATCAGATTTTTTTGCCTCCCATGAATAAAAAAAAACCCAATCCAGCAATCCTTAATTTGAATTAACGCAGGAATCTCGGATGATAAGGCAACAAAATAGGGTGCAATGAAGATCAAGATGAAAACATGAAATCCCTTAAAGCTCCAATGCAGCAGGGTTTATTAGAAGATTATTATTGAATAACTCATATTATCTCATATTTGCTTGATTTTAATCTATAATTTACTAATAGTATAATGGGGAGGAGTTGTGTAAAATTGTTACTGAAGCATGCAAATTCATTGATTGGAATGTTTGCTCTGGCTACCATACTATGTGCTCTGTGGATGCTTACTGCTTGGCATAGGGACATTCATGCTGATCATCACCCCTACCCTGGTTGCTACTTCTTACACCCTCACACATGCACAACACACCCGCACAATTATCAATAAACTGTATTAAGTTACGTGCATATGCCAATTTTTCGAAACAATTTCAATATGGAGATTAGGGCACTTTGATTTTGATGTGGAGTCTTGTACCGTACAACCTTTAGTATCTAACTTGTTATGTAATTTTTGAGAGTTTTGATGAATGATGACTTGTTTATTTAGTACTACTGTTTTTATAGTTAGTTTTTGAGAGTGTGAAACGACCTTTTTTCGGTAATACTTTTGATCTTAGTTCATTCCTTATTATACATCTGGCTAATTATTTATTTTCCTTTTGCTTCTATTAAAATGTAGGTTTATTTATACATTCTTTGTACTCGGTGTTTCTTTGTGTTTGATCACATGCTTTGGTCACATTGCTGCCGAGACTGTTAATGGTTGCTGCCTCTATTCCGTATCCTTCCTCTCTGGCTATACTTATTGATTGATTTGGAAACAAGTATAAAGGACTTGCTTATTTTACTCTCTCATATCACTTCTTTTTTTATAATTCTCTCATTTCACTTTATGTTTTTTCTTGAGTATGTATCATAGAACTTTTTCTATATCACGGGCAACAACCAAATATTGTATTTCCTAGCCGAAACAAAAATTATCTTGGTGCTCTTCTTTATCTCTTTGAGCACTTCCACCGACTTGCATAATTTTACTTTTGAAAATTTGGATCACTCAAGTTGTTGTTTGTAGATATATGAGCCCGGGAATCTTCTCAATAGAAGATGTTATTCTTTTGTTGTTGGCCTTAAGTAGCTGTAGTATGCACTGTTTGTCTTTTTGTTTTTCATGCTAGAAGTTGCAGTTTCCGTGGACATATTCTTGGACCCCAACTGGGAGGAGGTATCCTGTAACTGAAAATTATTTTCCCTTCAATTTATAATCTTGTCTATGCCTACTATAAAAAATAAATTGCTTCACTTGTCATTTTTCTTTTTTATCAGGACTTTCCAGAAGACCCAACTGGGAACTTTGGTGACTTGAAAGATTTTATAAAGAAGAACTTTCAGATGTGTAAATGGATTGGCTTCTCTATTATGACCATACAGGTCTCTTTCTTTCTCTTTGTTGCATCTCTCACACAAAGGGTTAGGATTCTACAAGTGAGTGCAGGGGAAGTTTATTGACTAATGGCATATTAAAAGAACCCTCTTTCTTATATCATGGATGTGGAAATGAAATTACTAATCTGGTTGCAAACACAGGGTATTATTCTAAATCTGGTAAAAATCCAGTTTTGAATATTTTATAAACCTTCATTTTGATAATTAACACACTCACACACACATCTTGTCTTTAAGAAGATTTGAACCATCGACCTCCCATAAGAGGGAACCTTCTTTTATATAATTAACACACTCACACACAGTTTGTCTTTAAGAATATTTGAATCCTCGACCTCCCATAAGAGGAACCTTTTTTTATATATATATAATTAACACAATCACACACACGTCTTGGAATATTTGAGCCCTCAACCTCCCGTAAGAGGAGCGAGGGAGATACCATTAGAATAAGAGGTCATTGGTACATTTTACGAACTTCACACTTATTCACAGCTACTTTATCACTTTCACTTAGGACCTGCAACTAATGAGCCTCCAGAAAATCGGCATTGCTATTGGCAGCAATCGGAGTTTTAATCATTAGAAACCTTCAAGGATATATTTTCTACAATCATTTATTAGTTATTACATAAGAATATTTTGAAATCTCAACTGGATATAAATAAGAAATTCCAAAAATGTCTCCAGTTTATACTTATGAGAGGATGTATGTTGATTGAATAAGAGAATCTTACGAAGATATTGGGGACAAGGAGTCCCGTCTAACATAATAAAACGTACAGGTCCATCAGTGACTATTAATGTGCAGCTAAGAATTATAATCCTTTTGTACCCTTAGATTACTGTAGGCACCGGATATTCTTTGGTGTTTAACAATTGATAAAATTATGACTGATAATTGAATCGTTTTCTATTACACAATCTCATTTGTAAATACAAAATATCCCATATTAGACTATGAGACTGTTGTGGATATTCGTATTCCATACTTAGCGTGTTTACATAACTACCTTCAACCTTTGAAACAAAAACAAGCCCGCAAGGTTCCATTGATTTGTGTTGGTGGAAATCAGAAAGATCCACTGTTATGAGATAGTTTAGAGAACAGAAGCTACTGATATTAGGCCTAGATACTGATAATTTTGCTTTGAACTCTTTCATGAAATGCTTGAATTCTTCTCATGTATACCTTTGTTGCGTTCCATAGCTGATTGCCTATGCTCTTAACTATCAGGGAATATATATGTATGCTATTAGCTATGATTCTCAAAGCTCTTGGACAAGATCACGAAGCATTTTATGAAAGTGTTGATGATTATATTGCTGAAGGGATTCCACTTTTGACAAATTACGCTCCCCGGCCCCTTGTGTTGTTGGTAATCCTATCCATGGATCTAGAATCGGCTCTTGTGGCATAAAGTTTAACAAGTAAGGCCAAGTAATATCATATCAGCTCACGATGAATCATTATCATGCATTAGCTGACTGATAATCTAGGAACAGTAGTTTTTCATGTTATTTTTCATTATGTGATACATACGAGCACCCATACCTGCTGTTTTAACTGGACATTGATTATTTGACATCTGGTGCCTTGCTTTTTTGCCAGACATGTCCTCCAGACCTTGCACGAGTACTTGAATTCCTTAGACTTGGAAGCGTCATAAATGATCCCTTGGACCCGTATTCTTAACCCTCATACTTCTTTAGTATGACTTTTAATCAGATGGTGTGGGTAATTAGATCGATAACTAATAGACCCTGTTACAGTAATTCATTTATTTCTAGGTTGTCTTCTGGGGAATACCTTGAGTGATCTGGAAAAATAACTAAAATGATAATTTGGGTTTATATATGCATTTTAATTCTACATGCACTTTCTCTTTTAAAGTTTCATGACATAATATACTTGCTAAATCTTACATTTGCCATATTGCTTGACATAAAGATCTTCTTCATACTGCCCCCACTTATTAAGCAAATAAGTAGATTTCTACAATGTAGCAGTTATGTAGATCTTCTTCATATTGCTCCCACTTATGTAGCATTTATGCAAATAAGTAGATTTCTACAATGTACCACAACATAAACTATTGGCTTGTATTTCAGCATCACGAAAACTACTGGTGGAGTATAAGTTTAAGATAGAAATGGTTAAACTATTGGCTTGTATTTCAGCATCACGAAAACTACTGGTGGAGTATAAGTTTAAGATAGAACTGGTTACATACCTAGAAATATGCTAAATCTAATGAAATTTGTTAGTGCCAGGGATGTTTACGGAAATCATCAATTTAATTGTTAATTACATCATTTTGCTCTGTCTGAGGATTATCTTATATGTAGTTTAGGATTTAGCTTGATATGTATTACGCCTGGCATGTCCAGAAATTCTTTTTGTTTTTCTACCTTTTGTTTATGCTTTATCTGTTTATGATTATCTGAGTGATATATATCTATATGGTTTCTGTTAACATGTGTTTTTGTCTGGATTAAACGTATATCTGCCAGAGAAACATGCAAGGGGATGACAATTGAACAAATAGTGTATCAGTTAAGAAGAGAATAAAGAGGATGGTGATGCAGCATCTTGAACATTGAAGATGAGTGAAAGTTGTATAGACTTAAAAGGAGTTGAGGTATTTGATAAGCCCAATCAATTCATCGTTTTGATAAGGGTGCATGTAAGTATGCCAATGGTTTTGAACAATGATAGTTGTGGAGACTTGAGAAAAGTTGAGGTATTT
Source organism: Oenanthe javanica (assembly GCA_008931105.1). Lineage (NCBI taxonomy): Eukaryota > Viridiplantae > Streptophyta > Magnoliopsida > Apiales > Apiaceae > Oenanthe > Oenanthe javanica. The sequence continues at coordinate 68,138 of QRFB01000957.1, read as the reverse complement.
GTTGAGCCCATTCAGTATAATGTATATAAGAGTGCATGTAAATATAAGGACATACTCTTTATGTCCTAATTATAGTAGCTCAAGTTATGGTTCATTATTTGATCAATTTGTAGTTGCTTTTTAGTGTTTGTACTAATTGTGCTCCTTTTATTGTGTTTTCTCCATGAGAATAACTTCATGGTTTTGAATACTAGTAGATTTTGTTGCTGGAAATGTAAGGGAAAAAGTCTGCCCACATCGATCAGTAGCTCTACTTACGATTGAGACGTACTATATATTTTGGTCAGTTACTGCCTCGAGGGTTGAATACTTATTTCGATTTTGTTTGGATAGGGAGAAAGAACTCGAAAACTTGGGCACACTGAATATCTTTTCACCTTAGTGGGAAACCTGAGGGAATGGAAATGAATATCATTTGATGCCTTGTCAACTTTTGATAATCTACAGGCAAGTGTCCTTAATATGCATGGAAGCCGGAGTGTTTTGTGCTAAATAACTGAACATACAACTGATCTACCTGGCTTTACTTGTAGAATATCAAGATGTGAGCCAACTCATGGAATAGACAGAATCTGCAGCCAGTCGCTGGCAAGGAATGGCACACCTCATACTTTCTGTAGTGCTTTGACAATTTAACACACACACACACACACTAAAAGAAGAGATCAAACAGTGTTTGTTAAAGTTAAAGTTCAAATGGATTTTCTTTTATTCCTCTTGAGATTGCCTTCATGAATATTTGATGATACGTGTGCTTCTTCAAGTGGACTGCCATTCATGATTATCGTTTATAAGATTGCATGTATTTCTAAACCTCATAACAGGGTCACTTGAATACTTTGCTTTTCTTTCCTTTACATGTACATTCAGCAATTGTAGGTTTCTTTATCCGGAATAATGGCTCTATATGTCATAAATTGGAGACAAAATGCTCAAAATGACGCAACTTATAAAAATGACCATAAATGTCACTTTAAAATTCAATATAGTGTAGCGTTTTTATTCTTTTAATTTTTGAATACAAAACGTCACTTAGTGTCACGTTTTCCACAAATATTTTTAAAAAAATATGTGCAAAACTCAATTTAAAGTAGCGTTTTGCCCTAAACTCTACTTCATCTTGCGTTTTGCCCTAAAACTCTACTTCATCTTGCGTTTTGAACTTTAAAAATTTAACAAAATTTTTTTTTGCTCAAAACGCGATACGATATAGCGTTTTTGTGAAAACTCAACTTCATGTAGCGTTTTGGGGTGACATTTTGGACTATCCTACCCGATTGTGTCATTTTGAGCATTTGTTGGTGTAATAGTGTTACATTGGGTCATTACCCCTTTATTCGCCCTTTTAAATACCATATATGTTGGCCGTGTTTGACCTCCGAAAATAAGCCCTTATTTTCGAAAAAAAGTAGGGTAAAGTGTATTTTTTTAAGTAAAATTTTATTTTTCAAAAATAAGTTTAGTTCTTAGTTTGTTTTTCAGAAATAAGTACTTATTTCCAGAAAAAAATAGATAAATGTGTATTTTTTTTCCAGAAATAAGCACTTATTTTTCAGAAATAAGTTTAGTCAAACGGACCCATTATGATGCATAATTTAACAGAGGCAAGCTATATATATATAGCCTATAAGTTAAATCTATGTATACTAGCTTAGACATCATGCGATGCATGAGTTTCCTTTAAAAAATAATTTATAATAATTTTATAATTAAATTTATTTATTTGTAAAAAAAATATATTTTATTCAATTTTAATATCAAAATATTATATTTTTTCTTTTAAATTAGTTATTAGTATTGATTAATAATCAAATTTTGATCATTTTATTTNAGTAGGGATCTAGAGAAAATTTTTTAGATAGAAAACTTAGAGACCATCATCTACACCGTTCATTATATAATTAACAAAATTGTAATAGTTTCCAAATATATGTAAATAAATGTCAAACAACTGAAAATGAAACTAATATTCTAATTTAATAGTCTAATTTAATATGAACCATTAGATCAATTAGAAATCAACGGTCGATAAAAGTACCTTAATTTTCTCCAAAATATTAGTTTTCTTTTGAGCATTCCCATATATACAGAGAGAGAGAGAGAACTGGGCCTGAGGTTGATCTCAGGGTGCTACCTGAGGTTATATCAGTTTTTAGTATAAATTATGAGTGACATTTTTGTAAATATTAAGTCCTTTCATGTGTATTTACATAAATACCCTTATGTTTCTATTATAAAATGTGTTAACATCATGGTGCTACCTGAGATCATCCTCAGACACATCAAACCCATATATATATATATATATATATATATATATATATAT
>QRFB01000957.1:17536-65740 GCA_008931105.1 Oenanthe javanica | reverse complement strand
ATATATATATATATATATATATATATATATATATATATATATATATATATATATATATATATATATATATTATAAATTATTTATAAGATGAGAATACAACTTTTAAATTTTTTTAATTTTTATACGTGTTATAAGATGTATGGGAAAATAGTTCTATAAATTATTTTAATTTTTTTTCTAAATGAAAGTTCAATATTAGAATAAAGTACTAACTCAATCATGGACGGATTTCTTGATTTGGAACAATATGAAGTCATTGTATATTTATTGTTAATTCTTTTTATATATTAATCTATTGAATATATTACAATGTAAAATTTTGTGAAAAATTAATTTGAATATTTGCATAAATGATTTTTATATTCATTCACAAAAATGACATAAAATAATTAATTTGAACATCTGTATGAACAATCTTTGTATTCGTCCATGAATCCACCAATGACATGAACGATAGTAGAAGTTTAAATCAAGTTGTAAACTTAATATATATTTATATATATAATAAGTACTACATTTTATAATTTAATTTATGTAGTATATACTTATAAATCAATTTAACTTTGTTAAATAATATGAGTGTTGCAGAAGAGGGTTGAATGCAACTTACAAAATAATTATTTTTCTTACTAACAACAAACAAGACAGTAATAATCGGAAGTATGAAATGCAAACAAACTTAAGCAAACAAGCATAAGAAGACAAGTGTTTAACTTTAAAAAATAATTTTATTATTTTTTGTTTGCTACAACTGACTGAAAAACATACTGTAAATATCTATATATGACAGTACATTTTACTTAGTTTCTTATAAATTAAAACTAAATAATTCTAGTTGATTACACCTCATTCCCTAACAAACTTTAAAGTATAACTAATTAAATAATTAAATTATAAATAATTTCTAACTTATAAATTAATATCACTTTGTACAATTTGACAAGTTTTTTTGTATATAATTAATTCAATAATAAAGGTTATACGATATCTATAAATATAATTAAAATTGAATATGAATATGAATTTATTTCTTTAAAATTACGATCATCGAATAAATTTTATACTATGGCTGAAATCTGTAACTTTTTGACAAGACAATCTAACAACAATTTAATGTGATTGTGGAAAATACACATATATCTGTTTTTTTCAAAGCGTAAAATAATTTTACAATCTACGATCCCGAATAATAAATAATTAAATTCTCAAAATGAGAGAGAAACAAAACCCATATATAATATATGGTAAAAAGAAATTCAATATTTAGGTGGAAAAACTCTCAATAAAGAGAAAATTTTGTTAAATATGAAATAAAAAATATTAAAGAAAACAATAAAATAGGACTTATCATAAAATGAAATTGATGATATCCCTAAATTATGTATAAGGATTAAAAAATTTTAAAAGAGAAATGAGAGAGGTGTATGCTTGGATTTTGACAAGTGCATGTATATTTAACAAGTTTTCTTATATATAATTAGAATTAGAAATTTTTTTCTTTAAAAAAACAATTATAATTTTATAAATTGAAATTTATTCTAATAAATTTCAAAATAAATAAAAATTAAATCCAAAACCTGAGACAAAAAGGATAAACCCCATCACATAAATTTTCCTTTTCAATAAATAAACTGAATATTTATTTTAAAAAATTCTCGAAACGAGTGATATAGAAAATTCTACTCTTTACAAGTTGGTCCGAGTGCTAACCCCACCACATAATTAGTTACCAAGAATTATATCTTATTATCCCTCCGACTTATTTGATTCTTAACATTTTTGAAACAGTGTCTGACACGCATTTTAAGATGTATATAAAATATAGTTTCATAATTTATTTTTAAATTATTTTTTTTCTGAATACAAATTTAAATATTCAATTTTTATTCGAAAACAAAAAATTATAAAAATAAGTTATGTAACTATACTATATATGCACATTAAAATGCGTGCTGGATACTCTCTAAAAAATGTTAAGAATCAAATGGGACGGAAGGAGTATATAATTGGAATAAGGGAGTTAGCATGATTTGGTCGTCAGAGCTAAAAGCGTAAATTCTTAAGTATTAATTAAATAATTATGATTTAATCCACGAATAAAAGAATTAACTTAATAATAATTTTAAATATGATTTATTAATATATATAACTAAAATTAGTATTATTTTTAAAAATATATATTAAATAATATTAAAATTGAATAAATATATATTTTTTAAAATTAAAATTTTAATTACAAAATTATTATTATTTATTTTTAAAAAGAAAACTAATGCATTGCATGGACTCTAAGCTAGTGCTAAAAAGTAGTACTCCCTCTGTCCCAACCAATTATTTACACTTTCCTTTTTGGGACGTCTCACCCAATTCTTTACATTACTAAAAATAATAACTTTTAACAATAAAATACATTATTACATCCACTACTTCACTCCATTTTTCAACACTTTATACTATTACACTCACTATTTCATTTATTTTAACAATAAAATCACTATTACACCCACTACTTCATTTATTTTAATAATATTACACCCACTATTCTTGATTTCCGTGCCCGGACCAAATGTAAACAATTGACCGGAACGGAGGGATTACAAGTTAGGTTCAGCCAATAAATCTTTTCCTAATAATCACGTTTTAGGCGCACGATGCACGCATTTTCTACAAAAGCCTTTGACTTGCATGTCGGTTTGAGGTTTTTTATAAATTACTTATAAGTTCAAAAATATATGTATTTTTTAATTTATAAATTACTTATAAGGGGAAATAAACGGTGTCTTAATAATACACCACAATTAGTTGGGCTCCATTTTAAGGTGTTTATAGAAAACAGTTTTTTTAATTAATTTTATATTTTTAAATTGAAATTTAGCATTTATTAAATACTCAAAGATACCAACTAGACTGAGTATTATTTATAAACAATTAAATATCAATATTAGCAAATCATTTATTAATATTTAAATAAATATACATCTTACAATACAATTCGTACAATATTAAACTCAAATCACCACAAGTGGATAAAAGATACTCCATTTCAGTGCAGAGCAACATAGGGGTTAGTGAGATCTAATGCTCCCACTAAGTTAATTTTTTTTAATAATATTATTTAATATTAATTTTTTAACCCCCACTAAAATTTTAAAATAACCCTTAATAATTTTTTTATTCTATATTAATTCAATATCCTTATTTAGATATAATTTAGTTTCACATTAAAAATATAAAATATATATAATATAACTAAATATTATAATTGAAATAAAAGAAATTATTTAATTCCCAAGTAAATCTTCAAAATTCTAATAAATTTAGTCTCATTATCCTTTTAACCATAATTCTGCAGATAATAACATTACTTTCTAGTTTCTTTTTTCATTACTTTCTAATTTCTTCTATTCATTTTACTACATTTAACACTTGCTGAGTCGTATTCCAAAAAATTTTTTCCATCAGATTCAGTGTATATTAGTGATCAGTTAGAAACTTATATTCGCGGTATTCGTTCAAATGATGAATTTTGTTGTTTAAACATGATTGTTGATCTTGCTAAAAATTTGGTAAAAATTAGAAAGAGTGAAATCTATATTTTGTTTATAAACTCCTTAAACTGGTACTAGTTCTGCTTGTTGCAAGAGCGAGTCTTGAAATGATATTTTCTTAGTATCGTGAATTTCGTAATCAGATAGAAAACCAATGGATTAATTATTATTTAGTGACATATATAGAGTATGATATATTTAGAAATTTTAAAAATAATATAATTTTAGAACGTTTTGGATGTATAAAAATCCGAAAAGATGAATTTCTATATTAAAAATTGATTTGAATATAATAATTTTTAATTTAAATTAGCCCGTTCAGTTATATTTTTTTGTGTAAGAGCAACTCCAACCGTTGGGAGCTGTTAGCTATATTGTCTAGTTGGCAGGGAAATAGTAGAAATTTAGCTATTAGCTAAAAAAGAAGTCACTCCAACGGAGCACTCCTATTAGCCATAATTATACCTATCAGTGTTTGGTTTTCCAAATGTATTGAATCTCTTGCCATTATCTAAATCTCAAACCACATCATCTCTTCTGTTTATTTAGCCTCCAACTGAAAAGTATGATTTTATCTCCTTTTTTATTTTTATTAATTTAATAAATTAAGGTAATTGATTTGTTCTCTATTTTCCCTAATTTTAAATTTATACTATCATTATTTATAATTATAAAAATATGACCGTTGGAATTAATATAGTCGTTGGAATATAGGCTTTGGAATATGTTCGTTGAAATTAATATCTTTTTATGAATTTTACATTTTTTTATTTTCACTTGTATTTTTTTTATTAATTATTTTCACTTGTATTGAATAAGAAAATTAATTTATTTTATTTTAACTTATAAAATTACCTTTTATATATGTATATTTACATTTAAATTTAGTTATTTTATTAAAAATTACTTTTATTTTAATTATAATTTTTAAATTTTACATCACATAATGGATACAAATGGAAATTACATAACAAACAATAACAAACATGCAAGGAAATTAATGAGAAATATCAAAGGAAATCACATAACAACAAATATTTAATTCATGTCACCACCATGAATCTGCCAAAGATGCTCCACGAGATCATTTTGCAACTGAACATGAATTTGTTTGTCTCGAATTTGCTGGTGCACTTGTATGAATTCGCTAAGGGTATTTGGATGACGTGGTATACGAGTAACAGTTGGTTCAACATTTGTATCAAAGTGTTCTTCCTCCGTACGTAATTCCCTTTCATCTTCAATGATCATGTTATGTAATATTATGCAGGCTGTCATAATATATTTCATTGTACTCACATTCCAAAATCGTGATGGTCCACGAACCATAGCAAACCGAGATTGCAACACTCCAAATGCTCTCTCAACATCTTTTCTAATAGATTCTTGTGCAATTGCAAAATACTTTTTTTTGTTACCTTGAGGTTTTGAAATAGTTTTGACAAAAGTGGGCCAAGAAGGATATATACCATCAGCAAGATAATATCCCATGTTATATTCATGTCCGTTGATGGTATACCTCACTTCAGGTCCACGACCTTCTGCCAGTTCTTCAAATAGATGAGATCGATCTAATACATTAATATCATTTAACGATCCCGGTAATCCAAAAAAAGAATGCCAAATCCACAAGTCTTTTGAAGCTATTGCTTCTAATATAATAGTTGGTTCATGAACATGACTTGTATACATACCTTGCCAACCAGTTGGACAATTCTTCCACTTACAGTGCATACAGTCAATACTACCCAACATTCCAGGAAAGCCTCGTTGTTTGTTTTCTGTTAACAATCTAGCCACATCTTCGTCATTTGGTCTTCTTAAATATTCAGCTCCGAAGACTTCAACAATTGCTTTTACAAATCTTCTTAGACTCTCTATGGTTGTGCTCTCACCAATTCGAACGTAATCATCAACAGCATCGGCTGCCGTTCCGTATGCAAGCATCCTAAGTGCAGCGATCACTTTCTGGAGTGATGATAGTCCACGCATTCCCACAGCATCAGTTCGTTGAGTGAAATAATTGTCATGAGCTGCAACTGCTTCTTCAATCCTTAAAAATAATGATTTATGCATCCGAAATCTTCGACGAAACTGTGTATCTGTGTATGTAGGTGTATTAGAAAAATAATCACGATACAGTCTAACATGACCTTTTTCTCTATTTCGATCAATTACACGATGATTCATTGTAGAACCACCATGATGCGATTCAGTATTCGCTATTTGTCGTCGATGATGAAGGTAAGCAGCACTCATTCTCATTCTTGCTTCATGTTCTTCTTCTTCGGCTTGCATAATATCAAGAATCATTCGTGTGGTGTTTTCCATTACAAATGAGTATTTTAGAATTGTGAATGAATTTGACTTTGTCTGCAATTTGTGTTCAGTTCAGTTCAGAAAATTGTTATTTATAACCATAAAAATATGACCGTTAGAATATAGCCGTTGGAATATGACCGTTGGAATGTAGCTGTTGGAATATGTCCGTTGAAATATCGTTATTGGAATATAGCCGTTGAAATTTGAAAATAATAATAAAATACTGTTTTTGAAATATAGCTAACCATTATAGCTAACCCTATTGGAGCACAACACCTTACAGGTTCAACAAATTTTACCTAACTATTACTTTATATTATTTTAGCTAACCAATTTAGCTAGTCCCCTTAGAAATGCTCTAACGCTCCTATTTGGTATTACGGTTAGAACAATGACACCGCTTTTTATACCCTATAACATCTTCAATTCAACTCATCAATCAAACAATTTGACTTTAAGCACAGTAAAAAAACGCAAAAAGTAAAATAAATGTTGTGTGAATAGACGTGATAACGTAAATATCATAATTTCCGGAAGTTGGACAGGTAAAAGAGAGCGTGGATGTGAAATCATAACGAAGGAGATGCAATATTCGTTTCTTGATTGCAAAACCCTAGGATATTTTTGGATCTCATGCGACCCCATTTAGTCACGGATACTCATACAGTCATGCTGGTCTTGCTCTTTATCACTTTACTTCTAACTTGGAAAATGGAGAGGACGGGAGTAAAAAAAATAAAGATTGAAATAATCTTAGGTTGTGCATTCTTTTAACGAGAGAGAGAAAAAATATTTGAATGGAAAATTTAAAAAAAATTCATTTTATAAATTCCTTTCCTAAGAATGCGATGATCGAAAGAAATTTTTTCACATATCTTTTTAAATAATTCTTTTCATGTCTTTGTTTTCAAATTATTCATTCATTTTTTACGATTATAATCCATTTATAATCCATGTGTATGAGTGTAACTTAGTCGAATCGAGCTGCATTTTAGGCTGTTCACGTTCAGTTTATTATTTAAAAAATTTCTAACTCGAACTCTTATCAAGTCAAATATTTTGTTTGAGTTGAATACGGTACATCTCATAAGCTACTGCTCACGAACAACTCATAAATATTACTCACGAACTTATGTTCATAAATATCTTAGTTTACATACTCGTTCTCACGAAAAATTTGTGAATACTTTTGAAGAGTTTGACGCCAAATAAAATAGATAAATTTAAATTTTAATATCAAGATAATGAGTTAACAAAAATTTCTCACATTTTCGGTCCAAAATCTAAGTTCAAAAAAGTACAAACTTGACGATTAATAATTTATAAAAAAAATTAAATTTGAGATTTAAGGGAACAAGTAGTTTGTCTAAGAGTGACATCTTGTAACAAAATCTACATTATTTTAAAATCAACCTGCATAATGTGAAACATCACTTCGTAATATTATGTAAATTTTTAATAGCTCTTATTAGTTATTAGTAATTAAAATCAAAATGTATAAATTTTAAAAAATCAAATAATAAATGAGCATACAAATTAGTGAATTAATTTATAAATAAATATATACAACATTACTATTTATTACAAATATTTATGAACATATGTTCATGAATTTATTTAGAACATGTTCACGGACATTATAATATAATCAATCTTATTCACGAACTTTCAAGTTAAATTAAGTTATGTTCGAGTTCGACTATTTATGAATCGAGCTTAAATTCGTTTACAAATCAAATTAAATATAAATTAATTTTTTATTAAATCAAACATCAAATGTTCGTGAGAAACTCATTTACATTACTAGGACATACTGCATACATGATTCATACAACCATACAAGTAACAGTTGAAGCAGCTATTGACACGAATATGATGGGCGTTGAATTTTAATTTTACCAAATAAATTTACATACATTTATTTAGGTGCATGAATTGCATTGGTACGGTCACCAGCCTCTGCATGTTTAGTTAATATTAGTAATGAATACTCGTAGCAGACTATTAATTCTAAATAGCAAAATGTCAGCCCATCCAGTTACGTACATTTCTCTCCCCACTTACCCGTCAAGTGTAAATCCCACTATTTATTCGATCAATTTTTTATATCAATTGTTTTGTAAATTTTAGATTTAGGGTGTAATAAAGAATTATAATTGACTAAAAAATTAAACCAAATAAACATATTAATTATTCGTTGGATCAGAGACGCGGATTTAACGCCTTAACCGGCGGTGGGTCCGAAAAGGCGACGGCACTACCGTTGTTATATTATTCAGATGGACTCACGTGGACATACTGTACATCCATTTTCTTTTGTGCTCACTCCCTTTATATTATTATTATTATTAAAATAAAAGAAGGACATTCATGCTTAGGTGCTATTAAAATTGTGAATCAAACCTAATTAATTAAGATATTATTATTATTATTAAAATAAAAGAAGGACATTCATGCTTAGGTGCTATTAAAATTGTGAATCAAACCTAATTAATTCAGATATTGATTATGATTTAAATAAATTAGGCAAAAAAAAAAGTTTACGAAACACATATTATCGATGTACACAACATAATAATTCTCCGAAGAACCGTTCTCATTTGAATATTATTGTTAAACAGTAGTTCTACTTTTAACACAAAAATATGTACTCCCTCCGTCCCAACCAATTCTTTACACTTTCCTTTTTGGGACGTCCCACCCAATTCTTTACATTACTAAAAATAGTAACTTTTAACAATAAATATATTATTACATCCACTACTTCACTCCACTTTTTCAACACTTTACACTATTACACCCACTACTTCATTTATTTTAACAATAAAATCACTATTACACCCACTATCCTTGGTCTCCGTGCCCGGACCAAATGTAAACATTTGGCCGGGACGGAGGGAGTAATATTTAGTCAATTACCAAACAACACAAGTGAAATTCACATTTGTTGTTAAAATTACAACATCCCCGGTCAAAAAGACAAAATATTCGAGAATCTATATATAAGCCTAGTTGTTACATGTGGATGTATCAAAGTATTAAGCATCATTGCAGTGAAACACTAAAAGAAAAGAGTTTATAGTTATTTTAAGGTGTAACCGTAACGGTACTATACTACTTGTACTACTATTGCTCTGCTGCTACCACTTAGTTCCTCGATATCTCCGCTTCTTACAACCCAATCTCTCGCATTATAATGGCCACCTTCATTCTTCCCTTCCTTGTCTTGCTGCTTCACTCCTCCTCCGCCACTCCTAAATCCGACCTACATTGGCGCCCCGCCACCGCCACGTGGTATGGCAGTGCCGAAGGCGACGGTAGTGATGGTAATTTGTTACACATTTTGTAATTTAATGTAATGTACGTTTTTTTACGAGGATTTGTAAATAGTCTAGCGATAAATTTTTAACGAGTCTTGCTCTCGAGTTTTTTTTAATAATTCGGGTTGTTTTAATAAAAATGTTGTGACTGCTGCGAGATTATTTATTTTATAGGGGGAGCATGTGGGTATGGATCGATGGTTGATGTGAAGCCATTAAGAGCAAGAGTAGGGGCAGTGAGTCCAATTCTTTTTAAAGGAGGTGAAGGTTGTGGAGCGTGTTATAAAGTGAGGTGTTTAGACAAGTCCATTTGTTCTAGAAGAGCCGTCACCGTTATTATTACCGATGAGTGTCCCGGTGGTTACTGCTCCGGCGGCCGTACTCACTTTGATCTTAGTGGAGCTGCATTTGGACGCATGGCTGTTTCCGGTGAACACGGCCAGCTCCGTAATCGCGGCGAGATCTCCGTTATGTATCGCCGGTAACTTTTTTTACTCACCAAAATAATCTTCTTTAACGGTTTGTGTTGGTTTGTTGGTCACTAAAACGACGAAAATAACCTTCACTTTACTACTCCTTTTTGTTTAAAATAAATATTGTTTAATTTTTTTGACATGTTTGTTTTATAAATTTAGGTAATATAATTATAAAAAAATTATTTTTTTTGAGCCGAAATAATAGAGTAGTTTTAATTCTGTTTCTGTTTTAGTAGTACACTGTTCTCAGTCTATTTTTGTACGACTAGTTGACCATGACCATTGGTCCACTGCTTTGGTTGCTGACCACATATAATGTACTCTATTTATATGTGAGATTTACTGTAATATTTTTACTCCGGATCATGTACAACTTATTAACGGAAATATAAAATTTTAGTTAGGAATATACTCCCTCCGTCCTATTATACATATTGAAAAAATTACGCATATTAAGGATTTTTATAATAAAAGTTATTTTTCATTAGTATCTATATTAATTACATTAATTAAGATAGTTTGAATGCATAATTTGAATTATAACTTCCATTCATTAATTATTATATAAGTACCCATGCTCTAGTCAAACGTTATTTTAGAAATTTACTTATAAAATTATATTGAAACTAGGATAGTGTACATGTATTATATGACATTTTTTTTTAATAAAGAGTGATTATTAATTTGGGACGGATGGAATATATTTTTTTCGTAAATTTTTTTAACTCTCGATCTCGTATTACGAATTTTATTAATATCGATGTAAGATATATGCAAATGTATTTGATTTTATAGGACGCCATGCAAATACCCCGGAAAAAATGTAGCATTTCGAGTAAACGAAGGATCAACACCGTTCTGGCTATCTTTGTTAGTGGAGTTCGAAGAGGGAGATGGGACGGTTGGATCTATGCATATTAGAGAGGTCTTTTTATTCTTCTACTCTAACTTGCTTTATTACTTTTATTATTTCTTAATATATTTAATTATCAAAGATTTTAGAGTAGTGTAGTTAGGTCAAAAGAAGCTTTATTACAAGTAATGTTGTCAAATAAACACTCTTTTTTCTTTACATAAAAGTGGGCATGTGACAATTCCGAATATAATGTTTATCATAATATTTAACCTTATATGCCACTCTCATTTGACCAGAGTGCCAAGCTAAGTGCTTGGACCTACTTTTTTGTCTACTTTTATTTATGTCTCTTGGCTCCAACTTGATCTTTTACTAGTTGCAATACTTTACTCAACCAGGTGCAATATACAATTATACATACCCTGCAACTCTCTATGCACGATATCCCCATCTCCTTTGGGACTTGCCAATAGGCTATAACGAGATTGAATTACTTCCCGTCTCAAAATAATTGTCGTTTTTGAAAAAGTTTTGTATATAAATTTTTTTTGCAACTTGGAAGGTCATGATAAATATATGTTTTTCCGCAATAGTAACAATTGTTTAAATCATGATATGGGAAATGCAAGTAACAATTTTCGACACGGTGTTGGGGAAAACAGGCAGGTTCAACTGAGTGGTTAGAAATGAGTCATTTGTGGGGAGCAAACTGGATCATCAATGGAGGACCATTAAAGGGACCATTTTCAGTGAAGTTAACTTCACTCTCGACAGCAAGAACTCTCTCAGCCAGGGATGTCATTCCAAACAGATGGTCTCCAAAGGCTACTTACACCTCTCGCCTTAATTTTTAGTTATTATAATTACTTCGCACTAGGTAGAGAGCTCATCTTTTAGTGAGGTCCTTACCAAATCAGGAGCCAATGCAATGCTCTCGATTTTTATTCGAGTGATTTACCAGTCGGTGTTAGTTTTTTGTTCATCCTACCAGTTTCAAGTGTTACATGTAGTTTGTATTTGNCTCTCGCCTTAATTTTTAGTTATTATAATTACTTCGCACTAGGTAGAGAGCTCATCTTTTAGTGAGGTCCTTACCAAATCAGGAGCCAATGCAATGCTCTCGATTTTTGTTCGAGTGATTTACCAGTCGGTGTTAGTTTTTTGTTCATCCTACCAGTTTCAAGTGTTACATTTAGTTTGTATTTGTTTTTTGCTTCAGCCTGCCAATAGTATTGGATAAAGAAAGGCTTAGGTTTGTGAGTTGAGTTCTAGTTTCCGCGTTGTAGCCCTCTCTAGAAGGAGAGTGAGCGTCATTCTTGATTTACGATTTATATATGTAATGTGTGGATTGATAGTATTATACCATGAATATATATCTGCCTGTATTGCTTCTTGGGTCTGCGACACATTATATAATTTAGCCTAACAACCAGGAGTCCAGGACTACTTTTCGAGTTTTTTGCAAGTTTTCGCGAATAAATTCACATTAGTAAAACGTTCAAGGAATCTAAGTATTCATTAGATAAAAATTTGTTTTAAGAAATCGAGCAAAACTGAATAGAAGAATCTCAGAAAGGGCAGTTGCTGAAATACAGGGCTGTATAAACTATGTAGCTCCTTAGGACCAGGAGGAATGTAAACAACAGTGCACCCACAATGAAAAACAATAACATAGCTAGAGTTGTTTTCCAAAGCTAAAAGTATTTTCTTTCTTTTCTTGGATTTGCATGTGCACTGGGATCCCTAAAGATGTCTGGACACTAGAATGTAAGAAAAACTGTGAGTAGCAGTAGAAAAATGTTCAGTTTTCACATGCAATTTGCATCTCTGAAAGACTAAGTTTGGTAGGTAGGGATATTGAACAGACGGGTATTTTGACTATATCTTGTTACTCTAGACATATACATCCATATAAAATCTCTTTAGGGGTACTGAATAAATTTTGGGGAGATACCTTCATTTTTAAATTTTTATGAGGGCACTTCTATAAATTTTCAAATTTTTTAATAGTGAAAAAATGTAAAAAAAAAAATTTGGGGGACACATGTCCTCAGTGCCCCTTACTAGATCCGCCCTTGTGTGTGACTTGTGCTAATTTTGTTTAATTTCTTCGAAAAATTAAAGGAAGATCATTAATGAGATTATGATTTGATTCGGGTTCGTTACGGAGCCATGTAAAAACAGTGTTGAAAACCCATAATTTGTAATTTTCACAGAAGGATGTTTTTAAATTAATCTTTCTTGACAAAAGTAATCCAAATTTTGGACTTAAACAAAAGTGTTATGAAACATCTTGTTTTTTTCAATAATGGTCCCTGATCCTAATGACACTTTTCAATAATGACAATCAGTATAAGAGATATTAGGATTGGGGATCACCAGATTGTCGTTTGGTGGACATGAGTCAGTATCATCGTCAATGTCTTAAGTTTCTTACTACTCAAAAATTGTGATGAATGGACTGTTAAGATTTGTCGCAATACTGTGTGGAAAAGTAAAAGAGAGGCGTAATTATCAGCATCCAAATTGCTGAAACTTTTGGATCAGTGAGATTTATCGAAACATACCCAACCTGTGGAATTGCTTAGCTAATGTAACTGCGTCCGATTCTGACCCAAGAGGAACCAGAAGTTATAAAGTCTCTTACCGGCATGCCATGAAATTCAGTTCATATAGTTATTTATAAAGAGAAATCATCTCTGTTAAAAAAAAAAGAATAGAGCTTGAGAATTCAGTTCAATTAACATGTCAACTTTGTCCCGAGAATTTAAAGTGCCAACAAACATCGGATCAAGTATGCTTTTTAAGGAAGTTGAGGAGGAGGGAATTGACTTTTTCAGGAAATTGCTCTTGCACAAAATGTGTTCCTTCTGTTACATATGAGACCTCCAAATCAGGAACGAATTCCTTAACTATTCCACTTGAAATGTACTCAGCAAGTGGTCCAAATTTTAAGATATAATCTTTCTCACCCATAATCAGCAATGCTGGTGTTCTAACTTTGAGCTCGTTTACCCCATAGTCTTCAAGCCAGGCCCTGTTTCAAGCGAGTTAAATTTCTATGTTCTAGCTATGCACAGATTCAGATTATGGAAAGATACATGTCTTTTTAAGTATGATTAGTTGGAAATTTCATAGTTATACCTATATGGAACCTGCAACGGGGTCTGAAAACCAGAATTTTCGTACAAGGTTGCATAGTTTGTCAGATCTTCTTCACTAAACCAGGAGGGTAATGGTGCAGAAGGATCAACCAAGTCCATTATCTCCTGGTCTTGTCTAGCTACTTGCAGTTCACTTTCTGTGAAGAGTACGTATATCTTCCTTATCACTGTTTTAACATCAAAGCGGCTAAAGTCCTTTTCAGCTCTCCCTGGCTCCTGTGTAAGATTTATTGGCCAAGTGTAAGCAGGAGTGAGAATCACATATACTTATTATTTGGCTGCATTATGTTAAATTTATTAAGGGTGCAAAAGACGAGAACTTGCCCTCCATCGATTCATGAAGAAACCCTTGGGGATACCAAAAGGAATCACATTGAGAATAAATGGCCCTCCTAGTGTTATGACTGCAGATACCCTATCAGGGTGAAGCATGGCAAGATGGTAAGCTGGTCGAACTCCAAAGTCCTTTGCAACAAGAAAAACCTGCACATAGAAGTAACCACACCTTTTACTTCCGTCAGTTTAATGGAAAAAAAGAAGTTGAAAGCTCATCTTCCTGACCCCTTGCATTGTTGGATACTTGGATGTACTCCATTCCACAACCTTAACAAAAATATTACTTGGGACATCATGGTATTCATTCTCCATTTTCTCATTGTTAATCACTGTAATTCTTATGAAAACACTTGGTTGGTTCCATATCAAAGAAGATTTAGAAGGGCATTAAGTTATTCTACTCTGTTCAAGCCAAGGCGCAATTCATGTTTTCTTAAATTTTATTCAGATTTCTTCCTTACTACAACCAGGGTAATTGCCATAATAAAGTGGTTAGCTTGACAGTAGACTATTTGACAAGTAATGTTAAAGTTGGTGAAGTAGCAGTACTGATATTCATTTAATTAGTATTTCACCTTGGGGATGCCAAGCAAATCAAGAATTACAACAAGATCATCAAGAAGGTCCCTGAAAGTTGTCTTCTCTGGTTCTGCAGGCTTTTCGGACAAGCCATATCCCCTACAATCAGGAGCCAGTGCTCTGAACCCCGCATCAGCAACAGCGATCATCTGATGTCGCCATGAGTACCAAATCTCAGGAAATCCATGAATGAAAATCACCGCAGGACCTGCTTATATTTAAGAGAAAATTACTTGTACATTCATAAACAAAGATGGAACGAAATCGAAGTAAAAATTTAAACAGACCTGTTCCGACTTCAGCAACATGAAGTTTAAGTCCTCTAACATCTAGATACAGGTGCTGTATCTTTTCCATCTTACTATCTATAATATAAGATATGTTGATTCTTGGATGAGAATGCCAACTTATAGATTTAAATGATCATTTGTCAATAATGTCTCTGTCCTGTTCCCATATTTTTCTATTTAGTTGGTGGGTCAAGTGATAGTTGGTCTTGTAAGAAAATGTGCGACCTCAACAACATTTGAACACTTTAAAATAAACACAGAGGCGGCCAAGAGACCGAAATAATCTCACAGACATGCAATCTTCCCTCTGTTTTTTAAAGGTTTATAATACAGTAGAAATGTTATTTTGATTAGTAGAAAAATCTGTCTTCGTCACGGTACCGGTGGATAGAAAAAAAGCATATACTAAGCATGTGAAAGAGTTATTTAGCGTTGACATGAATAAATATGTAATTGTGAAATGTAAATTTGTGATGACGCTATCTTAAACAAATAATAGATGATACTCCTGTCAGTTTAGAGTGCCTGTGCGTCTGTCGTAAAAAACTAAAGTGAGAGGACAGCATTTCCTGCGGCTCCCTTTCTTCTCTGGCACATTGACCGACAAAATGGGACAACTACGTTTATGGTTTCAAAATTAGCACATCTAATAGCTTGTATTGGCGGTCATCAAAAGTTACTATGTGATTCATTTTCAGTGAAGACTGCCATGGTATATGACGGTTATTAAACATCAAAGCAATGTGATGACCGCCATGCTAAATGGCGGTAATGGAAGAGATTTTTATGTGATGACCGCCCTTTGGTGTGGCAGTCATAACATAGATTGAAAAATTAATTTTCGCTAAACATCATGGCGGTCAGCACATATTTTTTTTTTATATTTCAAAATATTTACGTTTAGAAATAAATTTTGTTATGCAGTCTGTTATCTTATCTTATCTGAAAATCTGAAATATATGCTTTTATATTATCTGAAAATCTACTTTTACCTAAATATCTGCATTTTGTGTTGTGTATATTATCCTATATTCAGCGTAATTTTACATTCAGGCCTCTTCTGCTTTTCACATTCCCTCTCCTACTCTTCTCCTCTGCTTACTCTTCTTCTCTACTGGTGCTTGTTCAAGCTTCTTTGAGCTGCTTCTTCAGATTGCTTAATTGTTTCGTGACTTGCTTTGTAGTTTTCATTACCCCTGCTTAGGTATGATTTTATAATTTCAAAATAATATTACAATTGTCAATTTAATATGTTGTGATTATATGTCAGTTTATATTATATATTCAAGCATGTTAGTTTAGAATTAATGTTATGTAAAAATATGTTAACGCCATTCCTATTATGATAAATTTATATAAATTGGCTTCAAATTTGAGTTTAATTTTGTACAATTTTTGTAACTGCATGTTAGTTTAAAATTAATAAATAATAATTTTTATCATAATTATTTATCGTATTATGAAGGAACATATGTTAGTTTAAATTTGTATTTGTTATTGTTAAGTAATGCATGTTAAATTATGAAAATATGTATTTTTGGTGTTAAAAATAAGAAAAATGGAAGATTACGTTAACGTGAATTTCTTTTGGGGTGGAGAAATTATCAGACGAGATGATGATATAAGATATAGTACTAGAGACCCTAAAATAATGCAATATATTAAATGGAGAACTTCTTATGAAGAGTTGAAGGAAGTGGTGTATGGATTAATGAATATTAACAGTTCATCTTGGAATTTGAAGATGAGTTTTAAATATCCCCAGTTAGGTGTAGGTAATTTGGTGTCGGGATACTATATAGCTGATATGCCATGTGATGATGATGTACGGAGGATGCTCAGTGTGCCTAGGCAGATGCAGATGAGAATGAGTGATGTTTCCTTGTATATAGAGGCTGAAAAGATTATTCCAGACGAGGTTCATATGTCTGACCAGGGTTGGTACTCACAACCGACGCATGCAACATGTGAAACAATGTATGGTTCGAGCCAATTACCTGATTATGGTTCGAGACAGTTTCCTGAGTATGGCACTCCGGGTTGGTCGGACTACTATTTTGGTGGAGGAGGTAACCCCGAAATGTATGTTGGCGGTTCAAGAAGCCAAGTAAATGCTGGTGGTTCCACAAGTAGGGTCTTCGAAAATCGATTCCCCCGTGAAAATGTTGATGCTTATGTGTCTCCCCCACGGGATACAACTACACTAAGTGCTGGCAGAGACTTGGCCCTCATCCATGAAAATGAAGAATTTGANCACTCCAGGTTGGTCGGACTACTATTTTGGTGGAGGAGGTAACCCCGAAACGTATGTTGGCGGTTCAAGCAGCCAAGTAAATGCTGGTGGTTCCACAAGTAGGGTCTTCGAAAATCGATTCCCCCGTGAAAATGTTGATGCTTATGTGTCTCCCCCACGAGATACAACTACACTAAGTGCTGGCAAAGAATTGACCATCATCCATGAAAATGAAGAATTTGATGCACATAATTCAAGTAGTGAGGATTGGGATGAGTACGAGGATGATAACGATAACTCTATGGATGATGGGGATGAATTAAAAGAAGTCCCAACGCATATACATCAAGCCCACCATATAGCTGGTGCACCTTGGTTTGAAAATGAAGAGTACAATCCGATTGTGGTGCGAGATGAGTATGGCATGTCTAGTGGTTTCGATCCACAACATTCAGAATTATCAGTTGGTTGTATGTTTCGTGATAAGGAAACCCTTATAGCAGCGGTAAGGGGGGTTCATATCAAGAGTGACCGGAACTACCAAGTGTTTAAGAGTAATCCAACTCAGTTCATTGCAAAGTGTGTTTACAGTTACTATCCATTGAGATTAAGAGCTGCTAAAAAGGTGAAACACGGTATGTTTGAAATAACAAAGATGAGGGGTAATCACACATGTTTGAATAATGAGCCCATGCAGGATCACAGGAAGATATCTGCAAAATTAATAGCTAGGCTCATTAAACCTCATGTAAGTGAAATAGAATTGTTAAATTAATATGTTGTTGATTGATTTAGTATTTTAGTTGATGTAAATATTTGTTAAATCTGTAACAGGTCATGGAGAGGCCTAATATACCCATCATGACTGTTATTACAATGGTGAATGATGAATATAATCATCGTGTGAATTATCTGAGAGTATGGAGAGGGAAACAGTCTGTAGTGGAGGATGCATATGGAAAATGGAGTACAACTTATGATGATCTACCTATGTTTTTTACAGCAATGGTACATTCCAATCCTGGTAGTGTTGCTGTGATTGATGCTGTTAGTCATNGTGGAGGATGTATATGGAAAATGGAGTACAACTTATGATGATCTGCCAATGTTTTTTACGGCAATGGTACATTCAAATCCTGGTAGTGTTGCTGTGATTGATGCTGTTAGTCATGAAACCCAATCCGAGTCCTCGGTATGCAAGCGTATTTTCTGGTGTTTGAAAGCAATGATGGATGGTTGGGAGCATGCCCGTCCTGTACTTTCAATTGATGGTACGTTCTTGAAGGGAAGGTATAACGGCAAGTTACTTATTGCTATGGGTGTGGATTCAAACAACCATCAATATCCTGTATGTTATGCGTTGGTGGATGAGGAGTCAACCGAGAACTGGTCATGGTTTTTAAGACTGTTGCGCAAACACGTATGTAGGGAAAGGCATGGTGTTTGCATAATTTCGGACCGGGCACCGGGTATTCTTGCAGCGATGAGGGACTCAAGGAATGGATTTACACCACCTCTAGGCATGCATAGATTTTGCTTGTTTCATGTGCGAAGTAATTTTTCCTCACATNGAATGGATTTACACCACCTTTGGGCGTGCATAGACTTTGCTTGTTTCATGTGCGAAGTAATTTTTCCTCACACCACCCCGGGGGAGAGCTAAAGCATTTGATGTGGTTAGCTGGTATAACCACGCAGGTAAGGAAACACGAAGCCTATATGAAACAAATCGGTCTCACATCCTGCCTTACAATACCTACGCAACATTCCACCAGAATTGTGGACNGTAAGGAAACACGAAGCCTACATGAAACAAATCGGTGAGATCTCACCTCCTGCCTTACAATACCTACGCAACATTCCACCAGAATTGTGGACCTTATCGCATGACACTGGTGGCGCTTGTTTCGGCCAAGCTACAACAAATATTATGGAAGGTTTTAATGGGAACATTAGAATGATCCGATTTCTACCGATAACGGCGATGATAGAATACCTCTTCTACAAAACTGTGAAGATAGTGAACAACCGGCAGAACAGTGTTGAGGATAACATGCAAAAAGGTGAGGAGTTATGTGCTAGGAGTAATGCCATGTTGGCGAAAATTGAGAAGAAGGCAACTGCACATAAGGTGGACACCTTTAGTCGACAACGTGACATATTTTCGGTGATGACACACCGATATCGGTTGAAATCAATGTGGAAGGGTGGTCACAGGCAGAATGTTGATATACATACATTTACTTGTACTTGTGGAAAATGGGAGTGCCACCACATGCATTGTTTNGGGTGGTCACAGGCAGAATGTTGATATACGTACATTTACTTGTACTTGTGGAAAATGGGAGTGCCACCACATGCCTTGTTCACATGCCGTGGCTGGATGTATGCAACAGAACATTAACTGGAGGCAATGGATAGAGCCTTACCATTATACCATGAAGTTGCAGAAGTTGTGAGAACCTTTGATATTGCCTTTACAACCAACTGAGTATTGGAATTATGTATTACCAAGGCGTTGGCAGCAGTATGGCACATTAGTACCTGATGATAGGCTAATGAAGGTTAAGAAAAAATGCAGTGATAAGGGGGAATCAGTTCGAATCCGAACAGAGATGGATGCGCCTAGGACAGGGAAGAAATGTAGTCGGTGTGGTCAAGAAGGACATACATGGCGCAGTTTAAGATGTCCACAACGTGTTGATTAGTTTGTGATGTTCACAATAATATTTGTATTGTATGCCTAATTTCGGTTTTTATTATATGTATGACTGTCATCAATTTTTGATTATTCCAAAATGGATTTATTAGTTAAAACATGTTGTTGCAATTCATCATTTATTTATTAGTTATCTTCAGAATATGCTATATATTCCTTTGAAATGTAATTTTAAAGATAAAGATTATGAATAATTGTGCAATGTAAAAGTAAAAGTAAAACCTGTGCAAAGTAAAGTTAAAAGTAAAAGTAAAAGTAAAAGTAAAAGCTGTGCAAAGTAAAATTTAAAGTTCTGTAAAGTAAAAGTTAAATTGAATGATATATAAAATCACACCAATCAAAGTTAAATTGAATGATATATAAAATCACACCAACTAGGGTCATCAATATTGATAGTTATTTCCCTATAAATGTGCATTCTTTTAATGTACTTGTTTATTATTTACAAAATAAAATTGTAATACAAAGGTTTTAAAACTCACATTTACTTTTATTAAGATCCATAGAACATAATATAGGAAGACAGTGCAATTACAAAATAAGATACCAATAAAGAGAAATAAAAGAGACATCCATACAACCGATAATTTATTTTAATCATCATCATCAGACATCAGTGTGTCAGATTCGTAGTCTGAACTTACGCTTAGATTGTGATACTGCCTGGCTTGTATTGTGTCACCATCTTCAGCGTAATTTCTAGCTGCTTCAACTAAATCATTGCGGAGTATACGTAATCGCATGCGATTCTCCTCTTCTCTAGCACGGAACAACGCTGTTTCTAGTTGCTGAGGTGTGTCGCGTAACATGTTTTTAGCACGTTGTTTTGGGATTTTTAATCCATGCTTGTTGCATTGCTCTATAAAACTTGTGCAACATTCTGACCTCCATTCTCACTCATTTTGCATTTTGATTATTGCATTAGTCGAGTAACGCAAATTTAGATCAAGTGAGTAGTCAAAATCATCGTCACACCACCATTTCCTACCCATAGCTTTGAAGATATCTCCTGGAGTATAACTCATTCTTACTATGTGTATATTGAGATAGAGGAAGATGTATTAATTGATCTCCCTAATGCTGTCTATTTATATGATTTCTTCTAAGACAGCTACTGATGAATCATGTCAACTACAGTATACACTGTAAAAAATTGACATAAAGCTACAAGGCTGGGAAAAAGGATTCTCTGCACAACTATAATTACAGTTGTTTGCTCATATCATATATCTATAAAATTATATTAACAATTACAGTGTTTACATGTTAGGTTGCAAGCAATGGATAAAGGGAAAAGTGTTGCGGATCTTGACCCTTTCCAAGTATATCAACTTAATTACAATAAATTTGGTGGCAAATTACCCATGAAGAAGAAAGTGGAGGGAAATTCTGTATACTCACAAGCCCTAGATGTATATTGCAAGAAAATGAAGGAGATCCATAAACGATACAAGGCATGGAAGATCTCATACACGTTGATGAAAAGTGAGGAGCAAAAAGCAGTGTCATATATTTAAAAAGAAAGTTTAGTCTAAGTACCTGCAATAGTGTCATACACCCGTATATGTCTGATTTATCGCCAATAGAAGCAGAACATATTCCCCTAAATAAATAGGCAAGTGCTGCACTGTCCCAACTATAAGTGTGAATCTGTGTATGATCTCGTACATAGTGAAGGAACTGGAACGGGATCCGGTTCCCTGNCTGTATAAATAGGCAAGTGCTGCACTGCCCCAACTATAAGTGTGAATCTGTGTATGATCCCGTACATAGTGAAGGAACTGGAACGGGATCCGGTTCCCTGATGAGTGCGGAAATACAGATCCGATAATGAGAAGCATGTGAGCCCGTGTGTGGAATAACAACTCCCTCTCATAATCATCGAAATCCATATCAAGTCGCTCACAACTAGCAAAGTGATTAACCAACCATCTGATCTTCAAGCCGTTTCTATTCAATTCTCATGTCATGGGCTACACACCCAATACCTCACCATACATGCGGCACTGCTCAGCTATAATATGATCTACAAATGTGTGAATCACAGGAACTCCACAAGTAGGAAGCCCTAAGATATTATAAACATCCTCAAGAGTGATGGTAGTCTCTCCAAAACGGAAATGAAATGTATGAGTCTCAGGCCGCCATCTCTCCACAAAGGCTGTGATCAAGCCCCTATCATGTTTAAATGCCCCTATCTAATATACTCCCTCAAAACTAGATGACGAAATAACTGCATGTATCTCTGGTGGTGGTGAGTACTCTCTCACGGTATCCCAGTACTGATTAAAGTTCACCCTCAAACGCAAATCAACAAGATCCTGCAGTTAATATATAAATAAATAAATAAATAAATATATATTATATTTAAAAATTAATATACATATGCGCGCGCGCGCGCACACACACACACACACACACATATATATATATATATATATAAATTACCTGTCCATCCCACAATAACTGTGATCGATGCTCGGACTGCTGGGTAAATAAAGACTCGTCTACAGGACCAGGGTGGTAATTAAATGAAGCCATATTTTTTCTGCATTTAATTTAGATCAAATAATCATTAATATTAAAGTTACTAACTTATTAATAATTATCAAATCAACCTAAATCAAAAATTATATGTATATGTTATTAATTTTTAGTATAATCATAACCTAATAATATATAAATTTTTTAACATGTTATCAATAAATATTATTCATCTATC
Organism: Oenanthe javanica; assembly: GCA_008931105.1. Taxonomy (NCBI): domain Eukaryota; kingdom Viridiplantae; phylum Streptophyta; class Magnoliopsida; order Apiales; family Apiaceae; genus Oenanthe; species Oenanthe javanica. Next base: position 43,175 of record QRFB01000957.1, on the reverse strand, counting down.
TACTAATTATAATTATTAATATCTAATATTATATAAAATTAACATTATTTTAAATAATTTAATAATAATATATTTTATAATATAATACTCTTTTCATAAAAATAATTGTCATTTCATTAATAAATAAAATTTATCTATATTAAATACTATCTATAAAAATCTATTAATTACTTTTTTTATAATTTAATATTTTATTATATTAAAGTTATAATATTTTTTAACAAATCATATTAATTAGTTCAAGCCCTATATTTTCTAAGGGATATTTCATCAAACATATTATGATCATCATTTTAATTAGTATAATTGTAAATAAATTAATCATATCACCCACCTATTTGCTAATTTTATCTCCCTTGTCTTTCTAGCTCTAACATGGAGAAACTTTATTAGCTTGAAACTAATTTTATTACTAATTTTAGTTCAACCTAAGGCTTTACCAGTAAAAATGTCAACCTATTTTTACTAATTTTATTACTAAAATAAACTAGAACTAGAACCTAATTGCTAAAATAAACTCATTCAGATATTTGATTAAACAAACAACTACACGTATTAAGTCAGAAAAAGGCAGAAAAATTGAATCATAAAGCATTTAAACAACTGCCACTCCATTGCCATTTTACAAACAATCACAATCATCAGAGTCAATTACAAAATTGGATTAGAATTAAACACATACATAAACATACTTATACATGTGTGTGTGAAGTGATATGACAGATTATAATGAAAGATTAGGAAGAGAGGAGCTTACCGAAGAAGGGAGGAATTGTATGAGTTTGATTTCTTTTGCAGCCGACAATTCATTCGGCAGTCATCTCTTCTGTTGTGCTGTGTATCTGCTCTGTGTAGTGTGTTGTGTAATGTATATGCCTTCTGCTGGGTTTTAATAAAGTAAAGGCAAGACGCTGTCGTTTTATCTCATGCAACCGCCAACTAATTTGGTGGTCATAACTCTAAAATAACTTTGGTAACCGCCTAATCCTGTGGCGGTCATAACTGATTAAAAGAGATGCAGTGCCCGCCCTATCATGTGGCGGTCATCACTTAAACTAACCTTAATATTTCAAGCTTGGTGACCGCCCTCAAAGGCCTTTAAGTGAGTCATTTTTGAAAGGCTAAACTGAGCCGTCCCATTTTTGAAAGTTGACTTGAGGCCTATCCTAGTAATGAAACGGAGCCCATTTCCTGCAATATCTTTATTCAAACTCCTAACCTAAGTTTTGATATGGAAAATTTCACGAGTAGGAGTGATGATGTCTATCAAGTGATTTGGCGAGGATAGGATTCGACGACTTTTTTTTTATTATAGCTAACTTGTTTAATTTTATAAATAATATGAGGTGGAGACTAGCTCCACCCCGCCTCTAAATGAAGGAATTCACATGAGTTTCAACGAAACAGGTTCAAAGAATCCGTTAAGAACACTAACATTGTTCAAAAAGATTAATTAAATTAACTAGAGAGCAAACAAGATAGACCAACTCGACATTGTTCAACAAGATTAACTAGAGAGCAAACAAGATAGACCAACTCGACAGATAGAAGTCATAAATCCTTGGGCATCCTTGCACTTTGCCGCATGCCAGTGGCCAAATCTTTCATTGTTCATGCTGGGCCAACAACTATTATCCTGTTTGCTTCCTTGTGAGTTTTATAGATTGGGAAACATTGGTTGTCTTTGTCGGAATCTTCATTGGAGCCTTCCTGATCTGACATCACTCGTTTTCCTGTTGCTTTGTCCATGATCTTGGTCTTGCCCTTGTCCTTCTCATGAGTAGTGACTACCTGCACAGAATCAGAAATGTCCATATTCTTGTCATTGCCCTTGTCGTGGTTCCTCACATGAGTAGTAATCACCTACACAAAATCAGAGTTATCAATTTTTGTTGGGTTCTCCTCTGAGCCTTTTTTGTTGGCCAGCCTTTGGGAGGTTCTCCTTCGTTGGTAGACCATGGTCTGGTCATACTTGACTTATGGGACATTGTTCGATTGAGAAGTGCACTTGAGGAAACATACTCAGTACTAGGGGTAAAAATAGTTCCAACGCGATTACCACTCCATTTAGCATAGGGAAGGAAATATTTCAACATAGGGCAAAGCTCATTACCATGACTACAATTTCAAGACAAACAAATGGGGGCAAAAACCATCCTCAGAGATGTACCGAGCTTGGATCCTGGCTAAGAAACGGGTAGATTGTCCGGAACAAGGACAACTGAAGGCTTGACACTAAGGGCTGTGATTTTTTTTCTGTAGGAATTCGCATCCGTTACCCTTTTTGGGTACGCACTGGGTAAACCCACGGGCTCACGCATCTACAAGCACAAAGATAGTTCCAATGCGATTACCACTCCCTTTGGCATAGGGAAGAAAATTTGTCAACACAGGGCAAAGTTCATTACCATGACTACAATACAGGACAAACACATGGGGCAAAAATCATCCTAAGAGATGTACCGAACTTGGATCCTGGCTAAGAAACGGGTAGATTGTCCCGGCATAGGGACAAGGACAACTGAAGGTGTGTCACTAAGGACTGTGATTTCTACAAGCACAAAGGCTTCCAAAGTAGGGTCTAGGCTCTGTAATCGGGTCCATGTGTTTTCAACAATAGCAAGGGGGTACCAACCGCATTGCTGATGGCACAGATGTCATCAGAGGTCCAATTGGTAAAATGAACATTAATAAGACAAATCCAAACTTTCCAAGTTCCAACAGGTAGAATACTACTAAAATGTTCCATTTATTGGTTCAAACGTAGTTTAATTAATCCAACAGAAAAAGGGCTGTAGTGTAAATCTCTCTTATAGGACTCATAATTATCAAACATCATAAAAAAGTAACCGACAAAATGCTTAGAAACTTTAATCAAACCAGCTAAAACATATTTATCAAGCAACAACTTTACAACCTCAACATTATCCATAATAACTTGACTCTCAAAATAACCTAGGCAACAATTCTTTCAATTTTTTTGAGTATTTGTAAAGATATCATTAGAAGATTTAATACAAACAATACCATTATACTTGAATAGGGGATTACCTTGGTGTTGACTTGGGTTCGTACAACTAACATGATTAATGTCCAAAACACGTAAATCTTTAAGAATAGAGTTCGAGAAAATTTGTCCTGAAAACTTAGCCTGCTCCGCGGGTATAGAAGATTAAGTTCCGAAGCCGAACTCCTTGGCCTGAGCTAGCTTTGGCTAGGAATTATAGCCATTTATGTGAGGGGTGGGGTTATCACCAGGCTTCGAAAGATCTGAGCCATTAGAGGAGATGGATATGATAGAAATGGTGTAGAAGCGATGGGAAGCAGGGGAAAATAATGCGCGAATATGATAAGCAGCGGCGAAATTAGGGCAAAGAAAGAAAAGGGTGGAAAAGAAAAAGGGAGGAAAGATAGAGTGGGAGAGAGCGTGAGAGTTGACTCTCATTATTTGTAATTATGATTGATTGATTCAATGACTTTTAAAAAGTAAGACATAGTGTTTTATGATTGGTCGATCGGGATTGGGCGATGATCCATTATATTATAAACAATTTGAATAAGAATGGTTCAAAATATTAGAGCTTAATAAAATGAACTTTTTTTTTACTCAAAGCGTAATTTAATTTTGAGTTTATTAAGAACCGGGCAATTCTGAATTTCTTGTAGTTTAGACGGTTTAAATGTGTTTATATTGATTGATATTGATGAAATTATATGTTTCTAGCAGTATTCTTAAAAATAGGAATAAGAACTAATCGGAAAAGTTAATTTACATCAGAATATTAACCGAAGACAATTTCATTTAATAAATAATAGACTTAATTACATTTTGCATCACTTAACTTTGACTCAAATGTATTTTGGTATATATACTATATTAAAATATACTTTGCATCCTATATGTTTCAAACCCGTTACCTTTTGCACCTTTTTATAAGTTGTTAATTTTTGACCATTAACGTTAGTCAATGAGGGGAAAATTAGTAATTTAAAAAAATATATACATATAATATTGCAAAAATATATTTCAGCCATTAATAAGAAAAAAAAAAGAAGTAAAAGAAAAAAGAGAAATATGAAATAAAGGGCAAATGATTTGAGGATTAAATGTGTTCAAGAAGAAGAGAAATATGAATTTAAGGTTAAATGATTTGTTAGTAATAAATCATTTTTATATATTGACCAATTTAATCGTTAAAAAATAATATACCTAAACTACCCTTATAAAATTTAACATTAACTGTAGTATTAGACAGAAAGGTACATAATGTAGCGAGTTATAAATATAGAAAATGTAAAATGTATTTAAGTAAAGTATAGATACAAAGTGTAATTAGTCCGAATTAAGCTGTGTAAAATATAATTAAATCTAAACAATAATATACAATTATATTCAAAATACAGTTACATTATAATAAAATTAAAAAAATACCACATATCATTAGTGCATACTAATATTTTGGTGTTAAAATTTATTAAAAATAACATATATTACAAATATATGTTCATTATTATTTTTTTAAAATTTTAAAATTTTCTTAATTATTAATTTTGACCGATTGTTTTACTATTTTATAATGGTTTCAATTAAATTTTTTTGTCTTGATCAATTTTTGATCAATTTAAAAAAAATATTTTATTCCAATTTCTACTTGATCAAAAGGCTACTGGTTAATCAGTCGAATAATTAGATTAATAGTCGTATTTTAAAAGACTGTTCCTAAATCCAAATACAATTAAAATAAGTTCCTAAATCCTAATACAATTATTCCTATAAAATTATGCTTTGATTGTGAACATGGACTTTATTTGAAATTCTGTATTTGATTAAATGACATATTTGAGTAATAATTGTTAAACAATATAAGTGTATAGAGGGGGGCTGAATGCAACTTACAAAATAATTACTTTTCTTTCTAACAACAAACAAGATAGTAACACTCGTAAGTATGAAATGCAAACAACCTTAAGCAAGCAAGCATAAGAAGACAGACGTTTAACTTTAAAAAATAATTTTATTATTTTTTGTTTGCTATAATTGACTGGAAAATAATTCCAGCTATTAAGAAACAAGAACAATGGATTGCTAATGTTTCTTGCTTGAGAGAGAGAATCCCAGCTCAGTTGCATTAAGGAAAAATGCTTGTGGGATATATGTATTTATACTAAAACACATATCTCACTTACATGTTCACTTTTCCTTTGTCCTAGAATAAAGCTTGAAATATAAACTTTTTTTTCTTGTTCAACCTTGTCATCATTCCATTTGTAGATAAAGTTATTCTGAGATGTACAGATATCCTTGACTCCTTGAGCACACTTTATCTTTTTGCTTGTCTTCTCCCAAGTTGCAGTAGTAAACTTGACAGACTAGATAGTAATGTTTAAATCATTCCTTGTGCTATCACTATATAATCTACTACCTGGAACAGACTGTCAGCTTAACTAAAAGTATACTGTCAACTTCTAACTCCACCATGGTGATATTATCTTTGTATCCGCACACTTTGCTGTCAAGCCTCTATAGATCCTTGAACTTTATTGTCTCTAAGCTGTTGTTAACTATCCTCGCTAAACGTATTGTCAGTAAAACTTGTTGTCTGTGAATCTTCATTCTCCACCAAGTTTACTGTCATTGGAATAGTTGATGTCGTCTGTCCCAATTGTGTTGTCAATTAAATATGTTGTCATAGGCTTCAGTTGTAGAATGTTACTGTCAAAGTCTTGATCCATGTTGTGCCTGAACACTTTTTGAACTTCTACTTCATGGATCATATTATTACATTTTTACAAGACAGTAACTATTAGACTTACTGTCACATATTTGAACTCTGTTAAACATAATGTTACAAGTGAGAGAAAATATACTGTCAATATCCATATGACAACACATTTTACTTAGTTTCTTATAAATTAAAACTAAGTAATTCTAGTTGATTACACCACAATCCCTAACAATCTCCCCTAATTTATTTTTATGTAAAATAAAGATAAATTCAACGTAAATTGTAGATGCTAACTCAACTAATATAACTCACTATGCCATAAGTGCTCATAGGCAATGCTTTTAGAAAGCGCTGCACTGAAAACGTTGTGGTAACTCTGAATTTTTTGCTCTTTTGCAACACTGCTAAAATAGTATTGCATTAGATAAAACTTTGTGTTGCATATTACTCACGGTGTTGCAGTGAATGCAACACTAACGAATGGTGTTGCATTAACTAATTTTTTTTAATAATTAGTGATGACGTGGCAGTGAGGGACCCACCACGGCTGACGTGGCAGTTGGGCCTATGCTGACGTGGCTGACGGGTGGTGGCAGTGGGACCCACGCTGACGTGGAAGTGGGCCAGTGCTGGCGTGGTAGTGGGGGGCCCACCACTGCTGACGTGGCAGTGGGGCCCACGCCGACGTGGCAGTTATGGGGCCCACATCGGCTGACGTGGCGTCAAGTCCCATGCTGACGTGGCATGTGGTCCCCATCACAAGCGTTGCATTTAATATGGTAGCGTTGCATTTGGTTGTTTAGTGTTGCATTTGTATTTTCTAGTCTTTATATAATAATTAGTATAACCCGATTGCTGAATCAATTTTTTAAAATTTATTTTCGACGATCCAACCATACGGATGTTAATATCTGACTATTTTAGTGATGCTAAATTTTTTTAAAAAAATTTCAGTTTTATTCTATGTGATTTTATACTAGTCAAACCGGTCAAACTAGACTTTCTCTATAACTAGTGTTGTGCTGAATGCTGAATCTATTTTTTTAAATTTCTTTTTCGACGATCCAACCGTACGGATGTTAATATCTGACTATTTTAGTGGTGCCAATTTTGTTAAAAAAAATTTCAGTTTTATTATACGTGATTTTATATTAGTCAAACTAGACGTTCTCTATAACTAGTGTTGTGCTGAATGCTGAATCTATTTTTTTAAATTTCTTTTTCGACGATCCAACCATACGGATGTTAATATCTGACTATTTTAGTGGTGCTAAATTTTTAAAAAAAAATTTCAGTTTTATTTTATGTGATTTTATAATAGTCAAACTAGAAGTTCCCTTTAACTAGTCTTGTGCCAAATGCTGAATCTATTTTTTTAAAATTCTTTTTGGATAATCCAACCATACAGATGTTAATATCCAACTATTCTAGTGATGTGAAAATTTTAAAAAAGTTCAAGATTTTTTCGATATGATTTTATAGTAGTCAAAACGGTCAAACTATGTCTTCCATTTAACTAGTCTGGTGACGAATGCTGATTCTATTTTTTAAAAATTTCTTTTCGATGATCCAACCATACGGATGTTAATATCTAACTATTTTAGTTGTATGAAAATTTTAAAAATAATTCTAGATTTATTCGGTGTGATTTTGTACTGTTTTCTTTTGTCGTTCTAGTATATACTCTTGTTTATGCTCATTTTCCATGCTTTTTTAGAGCTTAAAGCTTTTGTAGTTTGAAATGTTTTGTTTATGTACATATTGCATTTACCGGAAGTATTGCTACATGAAGTAAGATCATGACTGCTGCAGCACAACAAGTAAAAGTATGTCAACGGATCACAATAATGTTGTGAAAATGCTTAAATCGATCAAAGGTGTCTTCGTATTCGTACTGAATTGTTTTTCTTTCCACACCCTGTGACACTCGAGCTTGGCGGCAAAAGTCCAATAATTGTATTTGAGGATGTCGACTTAGATAAAAGTCTTTTGTTGAAAGTTTTAAATTTGGTGGATTATGCATTTTTAGTTAACTTTAGATTTGTTATTAGAATTTGGTAATGGAATTGATGTATGAAGAAAGCAGCTATTTCAAAAAATTTAACTAAAGTGTTGCATTTTTGTTTTTATGGTGTTGCATTTTTACCAATTTAGTGTTGCTAAAGGCTTTCAATTTAGTGTTGCATTATATCATAAAAGTGTTGCATAAGATCAGGCCCCACTACTGACGTGGCACTGGGGGCCCCCACTGCTGACGTGGTACTGGTGGTCCCTTATTGCTGATGTGGCATTGATGGTCCCCCATTACTGACGTGGCACTGTTAGGCCTCACTGCTGACGTGGCAAAAATGAGCTCACTGCTGACGTGGCACTGGTGGGACCCACTGCTAACATGGCAAAACGGACCCCATTGCTGACGTGGCATGTGGGCCCCACTGCTGATGTGGCACTGTTGGGCCCCACTGCTGACGTGGCACTGGTGGGCCCCACTGCTGACCTGGCCCACATTTGTTTCAGCTTTACATTTAAAGCAACACTAAATTTTGTTGCATTTATGTCATGGTGGTGTTGCATTATGACCAATATGCAATACTTTCAGCGGTGTTGCATTACACAATAAAAGCGTTGCATTAGAGGTCAAAGGCAATGACCGTAGATGCAACACTCAAAAAATGTTGCCTTTCTCGATTTCAGGCCTAAGGCAACACCATTTGGCACATAAGGCAACATCAGAGAGCATTGCATATGAGCACTTATGACGTAGTGACTGAAGTGTATGTACAAAAAAATTCAGGGAAAATTACAAGTACAAATTTATCTCGAACTAAGCTCCTCTAAACTGAGCACTTCTTCAAGTTAAGTTTGAGCTTCAACTTCATTTCTTGGAGGGAATCATCCTTCCATATAGACCTTCAAGAGCTTTCAAAGCCTTCTTTTCCTCATCTGTCCTGGGATGATCTGAGAAACAATCAAGAGCTAGCTTCATCATCTTGTAGGAAAGATCCTTTAAATCCTGATAGGTGTAGTAGTTCTCAGTTGGTCCTTTGGAGATGCATAAATACTTTATTCCAAACATGTCTTTGAAAAATCTTTCTTTTATAGATGAGAAAATCTGCTTCACTCTAAGTTTGTGTATATCTTCATCTTCTTTTTCCCTTGACTCAATGATTTCCCAGACAAGTTTGCTTAGATCTCTTTCAAACTCTAGGAATGATCATGTAGTGAATTTGAAGATTATTATCAAATTTTCATTGTTGAACATCCTGAAATTAGAAGCCTCCACTTCAATGTTGTCAATGATGATTCTCAGGGGTCCAAATAAGACTAGAGAAATATAGTTGAGCTTTCTTGAGATTTGATCATTCAGCTTGGTATGCTTCATGTCTATCTCCGCCTCCTTTATCCTTTTAGTGATTTTCTCCACTTTTTTCTTGGTAGCTTAAACTTCACTGTCAAACTTCTTCCTCTTTTCCCTCTCTTCTTTCCTCTTAGAGTCACAAATATCCAGTGCTCTATTCTTCAAATCAAATATCTTAAAATTTGTAATGTTGAGTAACTGCTTCTTGATAAGTTCAATGATGTGAGGATCATTTTCAGCTAATTTCTTCAAATGGTCAAAGGTGATCTCTTCAGATGATCCACTTGAGCTGTAGAAGATCATTCTGTCAGGATTCCTGAGAAGACATTTTTGATTTCTTTCATGATCCACCTTCTTAGCAAATTCAATCTTTTTCAACTTGGTTATCAAAACTTGAGTGACTTCCATGAATTTTTGCTCTTCAGGATAGGGAAGTTCCTTCAATTGATTAACCAGTTTGGATAGAAACTCAATTTTCTCTTCCTGAAGGGAATCCATGCTCCAGAATTCCATCACTCCATCATCATTAATGAACATTACACCATCTGGATAGACTCTAGGTTCAGGTTCATCAACTTCATTAGAATCCAATGGATGAGGTTTAAAGGAGTCCATGAGTTCCAAGAACTTTTTGATTAATGCTCTTCTAAAGATTTTAGTCTTTACATCTAAATCTTTGACAATTATCAACTTCCTTCTCAACATGAAATAATCATCTTCTCTCATGTCAGGCCCCATCACTATAGTTTTTCTAGTATATTAGAGATATGGATTTTTCTCAGAATATTGAACTCAAACCACTCAACAATAACTTTAGAAATTAATTCTGCCTTTGACTCAGCTATATTGTTGATAATTGCTCTTCTCACATCCAGGCATTCAACTTCAACTTTTGTAGAGATGAGAGCTTCATTTAGACTTTCAGGTTCATTCTTTGTAGAGTTATGAGCTTCTTTGGTCTTGACATCATGCTTCTTTTGACATGTTCTGTAATTGTTAGGCCCCGAAGTATCGTAGAAGGGGGGTTGAATACGATACTCACAATAATTTTTTTTCCAGAATTTACGGATAAATAAATTATTGCTTCAGAGTGGGTTCGGTCATTTGCAGTGTTTAGGTGAGTTGCCTACTAATTTTCTGTGTGTTCGGATAAATCAATTAGGTTCAAGAAAATTAGCAAGTAAATTATGGAGACAAGTTTCGTGAAATATATCTTTTATATATATACCCAGAGGTTGCTACACTCAGTTAAAAATATAACTGGTTTCCAAAGAACAAATTAGTTCTTTGCTACTAACACAAAAATATAAGGCTCAGTTCCTATACAAATATATCTAAATTAGTACAAGAAAAAACTGAGTTCGTAGGGAGTGATATCTAGGAGCTCTGAGCATTTTTTGTTAAAGAACCAGGTCCTAATATCTGACCGGGATCAAGGTATGGATGTGTATAAATTATTTCTTCTTACTCCGGCCATGGCAGTAGCTCTCTACTTTTTTATGTTGAAGAAGATGACTCTGAATGAGCGGCTCTCCTCTTTTTATCTGTGTAGACTTTAAATCAACAAAGTAGGCTGCTTGAATTTGATTGGTTGAGGGCTAAGTGGCGCCTAAATTAAGTTGCGCCTGTACATAGAATATACAGTTTAGGCGCAACTTATAAATTAATATGTTAAGGAAGGTAAGTGGCGCCAGTACATGATATATACCGGGGAGGCGCCACTTAAATATATTTGATTAAAATTCTTAACATATCTACTTTGGTCAAAGTGCAGTTTAGTCACTGCACTTTGACATACTTTCTGTTCTCTGCCTAAAGTTCACAAACTTTCACTTTCTGTATCAAAGTCTTGTCACATTACACCATGTACCCTGAACTATTTCCGTTCTTCGACTGTAGTTTGGAAACTTTTACTTTTCGTATCAAAGTTGTGACACTTTGCACCCTGCACCTTTTGAGCTGTTTAGCTGTTTGGCTGTAGCCTCTACAAATCACTTTTCGCACCTTAATAAATAAACGTTCTTTCCAAGTACGTTCTTCACCTTAACAATTCTTCTATAGGTAATACTCAGATTCCTTTCACGAAATGTTGACGCCTAGTGCAACTGGTCTGGTTCACAAATGACTAACTTTGATCTAGGTCTTCGTATTATAGCCTTACGTACATTGTTAAGTTTGCAGCAACTTCATTGCTTCGAACACTAACTGTCAATAAACATAGTACTTTCACTGGAATCTTTTCTGGTACTTAGACAACATCTCCATTACTACCACAATCTTGAATACTTCATCATCTGTTCTTCACTGATGCTTGAACATATAACTGAACTTCTTTCAGTGAGTATAACTTCAAGACTGCAGCTGTCTTCTTTAAACTTTGTTTTTACCCTTCTAGATTCCTATGCTTCGAACACTGTCTATCTTCAATCAATGCCTTTACACTGAAATCTTCTAGTGACACTTCTATACTGAATCTTCAACACTTCTGAAACCCTGAAATTCTTCCACCATTATTCTTCACTAAGGCATGAACATATTAATGTACTTCTCTCAATGACCTGTAGTAGACTTCAAAACTTCTTCTAATATCTTGATTCACTATATCTGCCTTGTCTTCATTTCTTCCTGATTTCTGTGTAGGCATAGTATTATTTACTTGTCATGTTCTAGTGTTGAGTTATCACGATTACTATTCATACAACTTCGTAATCTCACCAACAGTAATTAACCTTAGTTTTAAAATGCTTAGGAAGAAGTTCATATTCAAAGTCTCTCCCTGCTTCTGCTCTGAGTATTAGTTTTCCTTTCTTCACTCTTACTTTAAGATTAACATAATCACTTTAAAACTCTTTTGCTTTCATCACCTTATACCTCTTGATAGTGTCTTTGAAAGCTACTGTCGTTGTTGGAGTTTTATTTCAGGTTCTAGTTGTTTGATAGTAGGTTCACCCTCATCACTCCTGACAGTAGCTTCTTTGACAACATCATTTTTATCAGCTTCAAAACTAAAAACCACCTGCTTCAAAACTCACCCTTCACTTCCATCCTTATACTCATTTTCATTCTTCTCATTATCATCATCCTTCTTAGTAGCAGCCCTTGAAGAGACTTGGCCATTGCTATTGGTTTGGCTAGAGCTACCTGCACCTCCATCAGGCTTTCCATCATCATCACCATTGTTTCCATCCTTATTCCTCCTTGATTTCTCAGCCTTCAATCTTTCTATCCTTTCCAACTCATTCTTCAAAATCCTAACAACTTCTCTTACTTCCTCACTTTTATCAAGCAGATAGAAATAATCACAAACATCATTCACCAGATTAGGCNATTCTTCAAAATCCTAACAACTTCTCTTACTTCCTCACTTTTATCAAGCAGATAGAAATAATCACAAACATCATTCACCAGCTTAGGATTGTATTGACTAATCCTTTCAAGATTCATAAATCTATACCTGCCATAATTTGAGATGCAGTATCTGATGCAAAGTGGGTTGTAGGTTATCTCTAGCAGCTTCTCCCTCACCAACTTTAGTAAAGTCTTCTTGAGATTTTCATTTAGGAAAGACTTTTCAACTTTGATTTTAAGATTTATTGCTTCAATTACAACAATCTCATGTTTCCCTAAATATCTTATACTCACATACTATCTTCTTCCTCCATCAGCCCTCACAGTGACTACCCATTTGTTACTTATAGAAACCAACACTGCTACCCCAGTAGTTGATTGCTTCATGGAATCATAAAATTCCTTGAGATCTTTGTTGGCTCCTCTCTTCAGATCAATGATTCTTTTGTTGAAGTCTGCATTTTGAAATACTGCATTGTTCTCATTCTCATTAATCATCAACATTGTAGCTTCCTCCTCAGTTAAATTCTCCTTTTCTTCAAGGAAGTAATCATCTACATTTTGAGGAACTACTTTGTCTTTTCTTTTCCTAGATACATGGACATGAGCCTTCAGTGCACCTTCCTTAATAACAATGTCTTATTTCCTCCAAGATTTTCAGCCATCTCAGTAGCCACCTTGGACAATAATGCCAATTGACTCTCCCCCTGAGATGCAGCTTGAGCTACTTCCCTATCACTCCTATTTTCAGTCACTTTCTCAGCCACCTCCACAAACACTTCTGTACTTTTCTCCCCCTTAGTTTAGGTAGCAACTGCAGGGATGAAGGATTGGACACTGAGCTCCTGAACCTTTTCAAACACAGCTTTGAAGCCATCATTCATAATCTGTTCCAAATCTGTCAGTTTCTTGATGAGTTTCACTTGATTTCTACCAACTATGTCCAGATTCTTGGATAGTTTGGAGAGTTTATGAGAAAGGGATTTCAACTTTTCAGCAGCTTGTTTGGATGATTTAGAGGCTATTGTGGTTCTCGCACCCTCTTATTTTTCCTGGATGATTTCATCATCCCTCACTTTCTCACTCTCAAGGCCTATTGCCTTAGAAATTTTGCTCTCACATTTTTCTTTTGGCCTTGCTCATGACCCTCTCCTTTTGCCTGAGTTTTTCCCAGCTCCTCATTTTTATGCTCACTTCTCTTTTCTTTTATCTCTCCTTTTCTTTTCACACCCTCACTCATCCTAGGTGCAAGAGACTGAGCAGGTACACATTGCATAAAAGTTTTCGATTTTACCTTGAGTAAAGTGGAGATGGGAGCAGAATAATCATCAATTGGAGGAGTTGCAACCATTGGAGAGTTGCTGTCAGGATCATGAATGTTGACAACATCTTCTGTTGAGAAGTTACTGTCATGAGGATTGATAGTAATTGTGTCATTAACAGCAACAGAGGCTGTGACATCAATCTTTTCTACCCTTTCAGTAGAAGGTCCTCGTGGATTGCTATGATCAGTCCCATCCAATTCTTGGAATAGTGAATCAATATTTTAATCTTCACGTGTAGAAAAATGTGATACACCAAAGTTGAATGAGTTATGTTCCACATTTTCTAGCCCTACATTGTATAAGTCTTCAAACGAAGGAGGCTCAAGTTGAGTGAGTTCAACATATTGTGCAGAATCTTTACAGGGTGCCATGGGAGACTGGCCAATTTCAATAGATGCCTCCTTTTGAGAAGAAACATCTAGAGATGCGTTTTGTTCCCTATTAAGATCTGTGCCCTTTTGAGAGGACACAGTCTGGCTTACAGAGGTTGATATTCTTGCCTTCTTTCTCATAGGCTCACCAGGGCCCTCTATGGATTCTGTGATATGACTACCACCCTTATTTGCTGCATCTAGTGCAGTTTCACTACCTAATTGTGGAATGGTTTCTAGCCTAGGGGTAGTGATTCTCTTCCTTTTAGAGACCTGATCCTGCTGGGAGGAGTCAGGCTCTTGGCTAATTTATTTTGAGACTCCAGATGGTCTAACATCTTTGTAAGGTTTGAAGTGTGGGTTAGGAATGGTGAACACCATTCTCATCACTCAAGGAGAAAACTTTAAAATCACCAATAATTTTTAGTTTTAGAGGCTCAATCATGGAGAACATATAATCACTTATGAACAACTCTAACTCAGCATTTAAAGGTTTGCTAGTTAAAATAAAGTGGGCGTTTTTCTTCAATGTTGGAGACTCCATACATTGTGCCCTATCAAGATCAATTATGCCTACTACATAATGAATAATAAGCATAAAGAATCTAGGGTAGTAAATTACTGGCTTCCTGGTCTCCTTCTTGCCAAGTACTAGCTTGAACAACGGCATCATCAGCTTACCAATGTCAATTCTGTAATTATGCACCAAGGAGTGCACAATCTTCTTGATGTAGGCTGATACTTCATTCCAGCAACTGGTCTTGCTAGACATCGCCCTGTTGACAACATCCATTATCATTCTCCATTCTTTGATCAAATATTTTCTATCCATTCCCCCAGATGGATACCACTCCTCAAAGTCTGGGCTTGTCTTGGGTCATGAATACCCAACCATCTTAAAGAATTTAGCAAGTTGAGAGTCACTTACTGGCTGCTGGAATACTGAGCCTTCTCCAGGTTTCACTTGGAGAGCAACATTGATGCTAGAAGAATCGATGAAGTAGGAGGCTCCATTGATCTCAAACTTGATGGAGCTTGAGTCCTGCTCCCCCTCACAGGTTATAGAGGTCCACAATTGTGGTAACCTGGGTATCTCCAAAAAAGGACTTTGATTCAAAGCATATGAGAGGTAAGATTTGTTCATGAAGTCAACAAAAGGTTTGAAGGCTTCACCAGCTTCACCCACTGAAGCCATGGTGGTGAAGTTGATTTGGTGAAGGGTACAGATGATTTGAGGTCCAGACATTGTTGAGAGTTTGAAGAATTAGAAATTTGGAATAGTTTGGAGAAGAAGTTGTAGAGAAAATAAAGGGTTTTTAAGGCGTTAGAATATTTGAGAGTTTAAAGAGAAGTAAAGAATGAGTGAGATTTTAACTGTTTGTATATATATGTTGTGAAAAAGTAGCTGTCAAGATGAATTTCAATCAATTGATTTGACAGTTGTATCCTTTAATCTGTTCCAAACTTGACAGTAACTTCCACACTTAAAAGTCACAAACACTCTTGACAGTAACATTAGAGGTTAGAGAATAAATGAATAAATAATCAACCCTAATTTCACTGTTGAAAGCATGTTATGTGGAGAGGTAATAAACTGTACTGTCAATGAATATAGACAGTATGTTATAGACAGTAAGTTTCAGTCCCGCATACTATGCTGTCAATACTTCTTACAACAGTAAATTATACTGATGCGGGGATTTGAAGACTATACTATCACATAAATACTGACATTATCTTAATGACAGTAAGTCTCAGTCCCGCATACTATACTGTCACACCTCCTCAAGTGATCGACAGTAACTTATTGTTTTAAGACAGTATCCATAAAATATACTGTCAAGTAATTTGACAGTAATTTTTATTAACGCCATAAAAACTAAGTTACTAAAAACTAGTTAGTTAACCTTTCAGGAAAATATCATTATATGTTCACTATGATAATAATCAAAACACCTGAGATAAACCATTAATTCACATTAAATTCAGTTAACTAATTTTTGGTCACTATCTCAACTTAAAAACAGAATTACATTAACATGATAGATTTAACATACCCAATGCACTCACTAGCCTGTTGAATGTCTTTTCATCCAAAGGTTTGGTAAAAATATCTGCAAGTTGCTTCTCTGTGGGCACATAAATTAGCTTGATTGTGCCTAGTTCCACATGTTCTCTTATGAAATGGTGTCTGATGTTAATGTGCTTTGTCTTGGAGTGTTGAACTAGATTTTCAGAGATGGTTATTGCATTTGTGTTATCACAGAATAAAGGAATACCTTTTAATGTCAAGCCATAATTCAATAATTGATTCCTCATCCAAAGTAGTTGAGCACAACAACTACCAGCTGCAATATATTCAACTTCTGTAGTTGAATTTGACACGAAATGTTGCTTCTTACTAAACCATGAAACCAACATTTCTCCCAAAAACTGACAGCTTCCTATTGTACTCTTTCTGGCTATTCTGCAACCAGCATAGTCTGAGTTTGAATATCCAACCAAGTCAAAACCATATTCTTTAGGATACCAAAGGCCTAAATCTTGAGTGTCTTTCAAGTATTTAAAGATTCTTTTTACTTCCATTAAGTGAGACTCCTTTGGATCAGACTGAAACCTTACAAACAACCATGTTGTAAACATGATGCCAGGCCTACTAGTTGTTAGGTAGAGGAGAGAGCCAATCATTCCTCAATACATCTTGTTGTCCACCTTCTTTCCTTTTGGATCCTTGTCAAGTTGAGTTACTATTGATATTGGAGTTTTTGCAGGAGATGAGTCTTCCATGTCAAATCTTTTCAAGAGATCTTTGACATACTTAGTTTGATAAATAAATATTCCATCTTCTTTTTGATAGACTTGAAGTCCAAGAAAGAATATCAACTCACCCATCATGCTCATCTCATATTTGTTCTACATTAACTCTGAAAATTTCTTGCATAACTCTTCATTTGTTGAGCCAAAGATGATGTCATCAACATAAACTTGGACTAGAATGATATTCTTCCCATGTTTTTTTTATAGAAAAAAGTTTTATCCACAATCACTCTTGTAAAATCATTTTCTGTTGGTGCTTGCTTTAAGCCATACAATGCCTTGAGCAATTTGTACATAAAATTCTTCATTTTTGGATCTTCAAAGCATGAGGGCTTTTCAACATACACTTCTTCTCCTAGCTCTCCATTAAGAAAAGTACTCTTAACATCCATTTGAAAAACCTTGAAGTTGTTGAATGCAACAAATGACAAAAAGATTCTAATTGCCTCAAGTCTGGCAACATGAGCAAATGTTTCATCATAATCAATCCCTTCCTGTTGATAATAACCTTTTGCCACCAGCCTTGCTCTGTTTCTTGTGACAGTACCACAATCATCCATCTTGTTCCTATAAACCCATTTAGTGCCTATTACAGATTTGTTCTTTGGTCTAGGCACAAATTCTCAAACACAGCTTCTTTCAAATTGGTTAGGCTCTTCTTGCATGGCATTAATCCAATCTGGATCAATCAATGTTTCTTCTAGAGTTTTTGGTTCAGTTTGAGAAAGGAAACAAGAGTACATGCATTCATTTGCAACATTTCTTCTTGTTTTGACTCTAGTTCCTGGATCACCAATGATTATATCATTAGTGTGATCTCTGTTCCATTTTGTTTCTCTTAGAGAGTCACTAGAGTCTTCAACACCTTGTTGGTTGACAATATCTTTTGCTCTTGCACTGTTGACAACATCAATTTTTTCAAGTCCACTATTCATGGGAACCTTCCCAGAAAGATCAGTTGTTTGAGCAGTTCCTTCATTATCTCCAGACTAGATAAGAACAATTGTTGGACCAGAAATTGCGTGATCAACTCTTGATGAGTCTTTGATAGAATATATTTTTATATATATTCTATAGGATTTTTATTCTCATATTTATTATATTTTGCATTAATTAGATATTTATTTAATAGATTTTAATGTTTTATTGCAGAAAAGAGAAAATTCCTAAACTTGGAAGAATTTGTACTTAAAGATCTATTTTGGAGATAAAATAGAAGAAAATNGACTTAAAGAACTATTTTGGAGATAAAATAGAAGAAAATTCGTATTTATTGGGCTGCACGCGCTGCTTACACTGTTTGGGCCATATCTTGAGTTCTAGAAGTCAGAATTGAACGATCTTACAGCCCATGCGAAGCTTATGAAATTGTCTTTAATTCAGAGGAGGTCCAATAAGCAAAAGCCAACTGGATCAGTCCAGAAACAGAGGAGTAAAGACTGCTACGAATTTTACATTGAGAATTCGACTCGATTTAGGAAACCTACTTGTAATTGTTTTAAAGCATTAAAATACTTTATATATTAGAGATATATTGAGGCATATCAGTTATTAGATATCATTAGACATTAATATTATTACATAATAGTAGTTTAATATTAGGGTTAGATAGAGATGGATGGAGGCCATGACTTTTTCATGTGATAAGGATAATTCAAGGTTTTCTTATCCAATCTTTTCTTAATTCTTATTAGTTTAATTATGTTTCTTTTTGTTCTTAGTTGTTTTACTTGTTTAATTATTAGCGAGTAGTTGTTTCTAGGGCTTAAGGGGAAGCCATGTTTGCACTATAATATTGGCATGATTTTTACAGTGGTTTGATGGGTTATGTAATTCTAATTGATATGTTTTAATTATTGATTTATGTAATCGGCCGATATCATGAATTGATTCTATGCAAATAGGGGTATGGATCGAGAGATTTACTTACTAGAGGCAGACATACGATTAGTAGAATTGAATATGAGTGCGAGAGCATCATTGGATTTCTGAGAGCGTTGATGCTCGAGAGAGATTAACACTGCTCTAATTACTTGACTANTGATTGCCCTAGATTTTTAATATATTATATTAGTTTTATTTTATTAGTGTTAGTTTTAATTATTAGTTAATTAATATTCTCAAATATTCGGTTGATCTTGAAACAATCTGTGATAATTGACTTGAAATCGATAAAACCTGTCTCCTTGTGGATACGACCCGCTTGCCATTCTCTGCTAACAACAGACACCGTGCGCTTGCGGTCATAGATAAAATAAAACGCATCAGTCTTCATCAATCTCTTCAAGATAGTCTTGATTTTCAAAGGCTAAAGGTTTTGTTTCTTGACTTCCTTCAACTCCAGTAAAGTTTGTTTCATCAAAAGTGACATTTACACTCTCCTCCACAGTCTTGTAATCAATAATGTAGACTCTGTATGTAGTCCTGTCAATTCCACACCCTATGAAGATTCCTTCAAGTGCTTTAGTATCAAATTTTCCTTTGATCTCAGTTGAATCTTTCATAAAGTAGCACTTGCTTCCAAAAGACATGAAAGTAGTTGATAATAGGTTTCTTTCATGTGAGCAATTCATAGGGTGTCTTTTCATAGGCCTTGTTGACTATAGTCCTGTTTTGAGTATAACAGACTGCATTGATTGCTTCACTCAACATTGTTCTTGCAGCCTCAATAAGAGTTCTATTCTTTCTTTCCACAATACCATTTTATTGAGGCGTCCTTGGTGCAGAGAATTGTTGAGTGATACCATTTTCTTTGCAGAAATCATTCATGATGTTGTTTTTGAACTCATTACCATTGTCTCTTCTCAAGTTCTGCACCTTTATTTGGTATTCTTGTCAAGAACCATTACCAAATCAATAATCTCTTAAGCAGCTTCAACCTTGGTTTCTAGGAACCTCACCCAAGTGTATCTTGAAAAGTCATCAACCATCACTAAGGCATATCTTTTTCCTGCCAGTGATTGCACATTCACAAGACCAAATAAGTCCATGTGAATGAGTTGAAATGCTTCATTAATTGAACCACTTGGAGTGCTTTTGTGAGTGGTTCTCCTTAGCTTCCCTTTTTGGCAATCCTCACACAATCCTTCTTGACAAAATTCAAGTTGAGGAAGCCCTTTCACCAACTATCTCTTCATTAGATAATTCATTGCTTTAAAGCTCAAATGGGAAAGCTTCTTGTGCCATGGCCAACTTTCAGAGGACGAAGCCTTACTATAGAAACAGTACACTTTGTCTTTTCTAACTGAATCTAAATCAACTATAAAGAGGCTTCCTTTCCTTACTCTTTGAAGTGCTTCTTCTCATGTCTTCTTATTGACAATGGAGAATCTATCTTGATCAAAACCAACTTGGAATCCTCTTTCACAAAATTGAGTTACACTCAATAGATTGTGCTTCAATCCATTCACTAGTGCAATTTTCTCTATCTTTAAATTTCCAACTTCTGGAATTCCATATCCCATTGCGAAATCAATGTTGTTGTCACCAAAGGTCACATAAGGGCCAACCATTCCCTTGAACTGTGATAACAGGGCTTTATCACCTATCATGTGTCCTGAGCATCCACTATCAATGATCCACATGATTCTTTTATTTTTCCTGTTGCCCTGCAAAACATATATTTCAAGTTGCTTTTGGTACCCAACTTTCATTGGGTCCATTTTGCTTAGCTAGTTCACAGTTTGAATCTTGATCAGTTATTTTTCTTTCTTTTGCTTTGAGCATGACTCCTGTAGCTACCCATTCAATTTTGATAACTGGTGTAATAGCCTTGTTCTTAGGTGGCTTGTCCATCCTAACTTTAGGAGGACTTGAAGTCTTTGCCTTTTCAATTTTAACATTCTTATACAGACATACTTGATTAGTATGGAAAGGCATGTTAAAACAAATACTCATCATATTCATTTTACAAGAAATGCAGTCAAAGTCACCATAGTGAGATACTTGTCTATTCTTTAAAGGTATGTTATGTAAATTTCCATTAACAGATGTAGCATTCTTTACTTCAGACTTACTCTTGGTACAAGCATGAGTTAATGACTAGAAGACCCACACTTGTTACATAACTTTCTAGAAGTATTAGGAATGTAGCCATAATTATTCTTTTTGTTTATCCCTAACTTCTCATTTCTGTTCTTCTTGGTCTTCATGACAGTAGGTTTAGAAGTTACTGTCTTACTAGTGTTGACAGTAAGTTTATATGGAACTGTCTTGACAGTACGATTTGATCTTACTATCTTGACAGTAGCTTCTGAACTTACTGTCTTACTAAGATTTACAGCATCTTCTAGACCCTGAGTACTGTCAAGGACAAAGTTAACTGTCTTGGGGATTTTGACAATATCTTTCGACTTAAGGGTTCTATTGACAATATCATTGTCCTTATCAGCTAATTCTTGCTTAAGAATTAGTGATTCCTCATCAAATTCATACTCAGCCTTTTTGAATAAGGGATTCTTAACTCTCTTCAGTATAGAGTGTTTGATAATAGGTTTTTCAGAACTAGTGTCATCCTCTACAGTATATTTCTTACCATATTTCTTTTCATAGTTAAATCCTATACCTACCTTTTTATTATCAGTATTATCAGCATGGTATGATTTTAAAAATGAAAAAGAATTCTTGTAAGCCGTTATTTTAGGTTCATTTTCAGAGATCTGTTTTATGAGAAAATCCTCAATCTGGGAAGCACATATTACCTTGTTCTTGAGAATTTCATTTTCATGTTTTAAGGACTCAAAAACATTCTGTTTAAGTTCTAGTTCTTGATTCTTGTTCTTTAATAACTCATTAGCAATAGACAATTTGACAATCTCTTCATTAGCATCTAACATGCTTGTATGAATGTTAAAGATTTCAGAACTTAAACTTTCAATAGTTTTCTTATACTGAGATGCAGTCATATCAATAGTAGTAAGAATGGGTACCTGACTGGATGAAGTAGGTGAGTCTTCTTCTGACTTTTTCATGAAAGTAAGATTTTCATACTCCTCTTCATCTTCATCATCAGATTCTTCCCAACACTTGGCTTCATCCACAAATGCCCTTCCTTGTTATTTTTTGAGCAAGGCTTAATACTTGTCTTTGAGTTCCTCATAGTCATTGTCATTTCTTCTCACTTGTTTTGGCTTTTTGCATTCAGTAGTAAAATGTTCCATCTTATTACAGTTGTAACATCTTATCTTTGATCTGTCCACCATTCATGTCTTGTATCCACTTTTGCCATTTCCTCTAGGCTTTGAGGTGCCCCCTCTGTTGAACCTGGAGCCTTGTCCTTTGGGCTTGAAAGATTTGTTTTTCTTGAACCTCAATTTTGAGAACTTTCTTGCCATGTAGGCCATAGTTTTATTCTCCATATTATCAAGTTCATCCAAGGTGCAGAACTCATCTTCATCACCATCCTTGAGTTCAAGTGTCACACTTTCATCTTCATCAGTTACTTCTTTAATCTTGATTTGTTGATATTGAGATTCTTGTAGCTGCAACATCTTTGGGTCTTGGGCCACTAGAGCATTTGATGTGTTAGCCATCTTTCCTCTTTGACCTGTTTGAATAGCTCTTTTTGGTAACAGCTCTAGCTCATAAGTTTTGAGAATGCCATACAAGGTTTCAAGAGAAACTTTAACCTGTTAAATCTCTCAAACATCTTTGTCAACTCTTTATTTGGTTTGGCCATGAAGACCTCATACTGAGACACCAATATTTGTCTTTGATTATCCTTCACTTCCTCTGTTCCTTCATACAGAATCTCAATGGTTTCTCATATTTGTTTTGCACTAGTACAATTGACAATATTATTGTACATAACATTGCCAAGAGCCTCAATGATTATAAATTGCAAACAATCATCTAGAGAAACTTTTTTCTTTTCTGTATCATTGTACTCAGAAGCCTTTTTAGGAACCCAGTGGGCAGATATTGTCTCACTCTCCAATGTGGTTTCAGGTACACATGACTGAGGTATAAAATGACCATTTTCTAGGATACCAAGATAAAGTGGGTTGAATGTTTTTATGAATAGTGTCATTTTTATTTTCCATAGTGTGTAATGTTCTTTGTCAAATGTGGGTATCTTTATGGAATAGTTGATGTCGTCTGTCCCAATTGTATTGTCACTTGAATATGTTGTCGTAGGCTTTAATTGTACAATGTTACTGCCAAAGTCTTGATCCATGTTGTGCCTGAACACTTTGTGAACTTTTACTTCATGGATCATGTTATTACATTTTTACAAGATAGTAACTATTAGACTTACTGTCACCTATTTGAACTTTGTTAAACATACTGTTACAAATGATAGCAAACATACTATCAATATCCATATGACAACACATTTTACTTAATTTCTTATAAATTAAAACTAAGTAATTCTAGTTGATTACACCACAATCCCTAATAATAATAAGAATTTGAATTTAGATTTCATTTGAGTTTTAAAATATTTAAATATTATTTCGTAGTACAAATATGAAAATTTGAAATAACGACTCAAATATTTTCCTTTCAAACCTCTGATCTGAGATGAAATCGAAGTTAAGTTTCCAAACGTTATTTTGACAAGAAAAATAATACAATAATAATTGAGAGTATTTATTTATTTTAGTATTTAACAAAATACATACACCCTTTATCTCATACTAAATTTTACATGCGATGCACATATATTTTATTTAATTAATTAAATTATTTATTTTAAAATTACTAATATTTTTATAAATTTTAAAAGTCTTAATATACTATAATTATATTAAAATTTTAACTTATTTAAATTATATATTTTTACATCAACCGAATTAAATATAAATAATATTATTAATATATAAATACATAAAATTTTGTGATTCAAAATATTATGAACATGATTTTTTAATATATCAAACATATGTTTAATATATTTACGATTATACACATTAGTTTTAAATATATTTTTTATAAGATTTCTATTATGTTTATTTTATATAAAATTTAATAGATATTTTAATATATGAGATATAATATACATGTATTTGTTAATAATATGATAATATAATTATTCATTTTAATAAGTTTTTTTTATGTTATTAGATTTTCAGTAGTATAGTATTAATTGTAATTTATAAATAATTATATAATATATATAATATAAACATTACATTAAAAAATAATAGATTTTACAATATTGCTAATGAGATTTAAACGTTAAATTAATAGTAAGAAAAATAAAACGATACATAATAATTACCGTCGTAATAATTTTTAAATTCAACTTTTTCATACTAATATATGACAGGTTCTTTATTGAGCCAAACATATTACTCTATATTAATATTTAACGTGTTTTATGACAATTCAACCTGTATAATAACATTCTTTTAGAAATATAAATGACTTTTAATTATAAAAATAGTTAACAGTAGTTCTCAGTTATTAAAAATTAATTAAATATAATTTTCTCATATATAAATTGATTAAATTTAAAAATGTATTAATATTTATTAGTTTATATTCCTTTTAATTTTAATTTGATTTATTTGATTTATCAAATATCATGATTCAAAGTATGTGATAACATGTTTTTGATATACTATTATATATAATATAGTAACAAAATAGAATGTGTATTTAATATTTTAGGTTAAAGTTGAACTCGTAGCCGGGAAACTCAAATAATTATTTAAAAAAACTTAATTTCTTCAATTTGATCCAAACCAATAAATTAATAAGGTTTCTAAGTTCTCAATATAATAATTTATCATACAAGTTATACTAATATCTTATATAATATATTAAATATTTTTATAGAAAAAATTTGGATAAAAAAAACTTTAATCATCATCTCACAAGAAAAGTTCACTGCTTCTCTCCATTTCCCTCCATCTCTCTGTATGTAAACCCTTAATACTATATCTATAATAATTTAATAATAATACATAATAATATCCGATATATGATATGTGTATAATCTAATATAAAAAATATTTTAATAATTTAAATCAATTATAAAAAATTTCTAAATAGAATAAAAAATTTTAATAAAAATTCGTAACTGTCTTTTTCTATTTAAATTAAGTATGGCTTCATTTGGATTTTGTATATTGGGAGACCTTATTAATTAAAGTTAATTTGGTAACCTTCGCGTCAGCCATACATAGCTAATTAATCGATCTTGTATCGATCTGGTTCACCGCCACATCTCAGGTAACTAACTATTTTTCAACCCTCTGTCTTTTCATATCATACATACATATATATATATATATCTTTGTTTACATTACAGTGATAATAATAATCAAATCATCATCATGGTGTTTATAAAATTATTCAATCAACAAACCCTAGCCCTAAATTTAAACCCCAAATTAACATCTCTCGAAACCCTAACTCACTCAATTGAATCCCACACAACACTCCCCCCTCATCTCCAACGCATATACCTATCTTCTCGTCGATTAATTATCGACGAGTTGACTGCAATTGACTCACTTGAGTCACTCGGCGTGAAACGTGACTCGGTTCTTGTTTTACATGTTCCTTTGTTTGGTGGGATGCAAGCTCCTGTGACTAATGCACCTAAGGCTAGATTAGAGCTGCTTAATGCTAGGCCTCCGGCTAATTATGTTGCCGGGTTGGGTCGGGGTGCGACTGGGTTTACGACTAGGTCTGATATTGGGCCTGCTCGTGCTGCGCCTGATTTGCCGGCTGGGGGTGTTGGTG